>CM035417.1:76934089-77209089 GCA_020310875.1 Ceratopteris richardii | reverse complement strand
GCCTGATGGAGAGTGAGCCCTATAGAAGGACCTTTCTGATGTAGCTCAGCTCTCTGAAAGAACTGGGTAATGGTCTGCTGGGTACTCACCCGTGGCTGATGTGTGGCTGTAGTGACCACTCTCGCCTCTGGTATGTTGTTGTGAGGAAGCGCCCCAAGCGTCGCTGGTCTCCCATAGTCATGCACAACTGGAGTGACTCCTCTAGCTGGATCTGTGCTCGTAGGTCTAAGTGTGCTAGGCATCTGATATATATATATATATATATATGTATATATATATATATATATATATATATATATATATATATATATATATATATATATATATAGAGAGAGAGAGAGAGAGAGAGAGAGAGAGAGAGAGAGAGAGAGAGAGAGAGAGAGAGAGAGAGAGAGAGAGAGAGAGAGAGAGAGAGAGAGAGAGAGAGAGAGAGAGAGAGAGAGAGAGAGAGAGAGAGAGAGAGAGAGAGACGTACGTACATACATACACACACATACATACATACATGCATGCATACATACATACATGTATACATAGATACACATATATGTAGGTACACACACACATATATGTATATGTATATGTATAATGTATAATGTATATGTATATGTATATGTATATGTATATGTATATGTATATGTATATGTATATATGTATATATGTATGTATATATATATATATATATATATATATATATATATATATATATATATATATATATATATATATATATATATATATATATATATATATATATATATATATAGATATATTACCATTTCATTGTTTGATGTGTGAAGAGCCTACAGATGCGAGATTCCATAAGGCAAACTGAAGGAAGAAGCAAGGGAAAGGGTGATAGTAACATTTCAAAAGGAGGAGAAAAGAATAGTAGTAATTCAAAAGGAGTAGAAAAGAATAGTAGCAATACAAAAAGAGGAGAAAAGACTAAAGTGAGAAAATGGTAAGTACGTGTCATTTGTAGCTTAGGTGAAGAGGTTCAAGAAGTGTAAACACTATGGCAGGTCAAATGACAAGGAATCAAAATGTTATTGAATTAACCCATGTAAAATATGTGGTGGAAAGACGCATAAAGTAGAATATTGTTACAGGAAAGAAGAACAAGCGAAAGTTGTAGATGAACTTTCACAGGATGAAATTGGTTGAGTGGTTGAAGAAACCATCCATATAGATTATGAATGTTAAACGAAATCATCTTGTGCATGTGTGTGTGAGATAGGTGTTGATGAGAGCATATGCTAGATCCTCCAGGATACTACTTGAAGAAGACAAGACACGAGCCATATTCACAAATAAAAGAAGGGTGGACATGAGACTCAACTCCGAGCCGTAGAGCCGATACGGGCTCACCCTCGAGCCTTGGAGCCTGTAGCCAAGCGAGCATCCACCTCCAAGGGATTGGCATCCCAAATCCCTCCTCCCCTCCCCCTCCAAAAAAAAAAACCAGTAGATGTGATGAGGCTTTGCCAAAGGGCCAAGAGTCTTATTGCCTCACCCGAGGAATCCCTCACAAATGAGCCCACGGGTCCTATTTGTAGGCTCAAATGAGGTGGCCCAGTTCACTCCTGGCTTCCGGTTCAAACAGAACTTGACACTTTAACTAAAAGCGCCCATCTAGATGTCCTTGAGTTTTAGGGATGTAACACTTCTGGGCGACCGGTTCAAACATAACTTGACACTTTAACCAAAGGCGCCCATCCAGATGTCCTTGAGTTTTAGGGATGTAACACTTCCTCCATTATTAATTTCTGTCCTCTGCAATTTCCTTGGTTGAAAGCCAAGAGTCCAATTCCTTGACAACAAAACTAACTCCCAAGTCTACGACTCAGGCCGGTGCCTCCACTTATTAGATACTCAAAATAAGAAGTCCCTCGAGACTTCCTCTTCCTCTGGTCTCGAATCAAATCGAGCTGTAGTGGGACACATCCATATTGGTCTCGTATGATGATGTACATTTAGTTCACATATGATGGTGTGCGATTTTAGATGGACTAGAAAAATTTATGGAATATGATGACATTATGTACTTTCCAAAACAAAATAGGCATATAATTAATACTTAATAGTGCATGGAATACGCATAATGCAAATGCACATGATAGTAAATTCATTAAGTATTATTATAGTAGATAATGCACAAATAATATAACACATACATGATACTATTACAATTTACTTCTTCACCTCAAACCAAAATATTAAAATATAACAACTATGATTAGAAAAAAAGAGATCGCACCTGATATGCATTATGCATTAATGATTATCTATAGGCCACTCTTTTGATATTTTTGGGCATCTAGGTTTCACATTGAAGCTTAAAAAAATAAAAAAAGTGTTCCCCTTTTAACTAGGTGCGATTACCTCTAACTTTCAAAATTCAAGAAACCCATGACCCATTGGACCAAACAGACACCTCCTATCGGACAAGATAGATCGAATCTAACCGGACTAAAGAAGTCGTCCATCGGACTAAGACAACTATGGACACATCACTCATATCTTCAAAGTTTAGATCTCCTCCGAAGGTATCACATAAAGTCATCCTGTCTGAGTTGTTAGGCAAGGCAACTGTCATGGAACCAAGAGAGGTGCCCAAGCTGCCAAACGAGCAATTGCCATGGAACTAGGAAACCTGTCCAAGTCACTAGAAGAATTGCCAAGGGAGAAAAGACAGGAAGACTCTTCACCTTTGAAGTGGAGGACACCAAGAACATAGCATTATTTAGCTATGGATCTCAAACACTCTCTGAATTGGAGGTATGACATAAAAGACTTGCTCATATTGGTGAGAGAACTTTGAAACAAATTTGCAAGGATCAAAGTGTACTTGGATTGCCCAACATCACAAAACAATATATGATATACAAGTGTGGAGCTTGTCGATTTGGCGAAGCTCATAGACAACCCTTCAATAGGAAAGGCTATATCCATAAGGAATTATTGGATCTTGTCCACACAAATGTATGGGGTCCAATCAAAGAACCTTCTATTTCAGGTTGAAAATATTATGTATCTTTTATTGATGATTGTAGCAGATGGACAATTTTGTACTTTATGAAGCATAAAGATGAAGTCTTCAAATTGTTTCATAAAGTATCTTGCCCTTTTAGAAAATCAAACAGGTAGATGTCTCAAGAAGCTCATATCAAATGGTGGTGGAGAATACTTCTCAACTGAATTTGATGCTTTTCTACAAGGAAGAGGCATCAAAAGAGAGGTAACAACCAGATACACACCTGAACTCAATGGAGTAGTTGAAAGAAGGAACAAAACAATAGTTGAGGCAGCTAGATCCATGCTCAATGAAAAGGGTTTACCCAATTATCTTTGGCCAGAGGCTGTATCAAAAGCCACATACCTTGGAAATAGACTTCCATCAAAGTCTTTAGATGGTATGACTCCCTATAAGGTATGGAATGGAAGAAGGCCAAGTCTAGAGCATTGCAAAATCTTTGAATGTCTAGCTTATGCTCACATACCTTCTCAAATAAGAGGGAAATTGGATCTCAAAGCAAAGAAGTGTATCTTTATTGGATATGATCAAAAGCAAAAAGGATTGAGATTATATAATCCCTCTAACAAAGGCTTTTTAGTTAGTAGGGATGTAGTCTTTGATGAAAATAAATCTTGGTTTGATGATGACAAGAGAGTGAAGCTACCCTATGACTTGGAAGAAGATTTTTCATCTCTTCCAACAAAGGAACCAAAGCATCATGAAGATAGTGACTCTAAAGATGACTTGACAGATTTAGAGAAATTGAAGCTATGGAAGAACAAAGGGGAGGCTAAGGTGCAAGACTTACCTCAAGGATCTGAAAGCTCTCATCAATCACTCAGAAGATCAATGAGAGAGAAAAAGAAACCTGGATTTGATACCTCTTTGGTCACACAACATTCAATTTATATGGCTAAGGACTCCAACAATGAAGAACCAACATCATATGAAGAAGCTCAAAGCAAGAAGGAATCGAGAGAAGCAATGGATGAAGAAATTGAAGCCCTCGTGGACAATGACACATGGGAACTTGTTCCTAGCAAGCCATCAATGAAGGTAATTGGATCAAGGTAGATCTATAAAGTGAAAAGGAATTCAGATGGTAGTATTAATAGATACAAGGCAAGGTTAGTAGCCAAGGCATTTGCCCAAACCCATGGCATAGACTACGAAGAGACCTCACGTGCTGCTAATATGCCTACCAATAGAGTACTTGTTAGCATTGCTGCATCTAGGAATTGGAAGCTGTATCAACTAGATGTTCTCAATGGTTGGATTTCAGAGGAAGCTTATATGGCACAACCACCTGGTTATGAAGATGCACATCATCCAAATTATGTGTGCAAATTGAAGAAGGCTCTGTATGGTTTGAAGCAAGCTCCAAGAGCTTGGAATCACAGATTAGTTACCTACTTGCCGAACCAAGGATTCAAACCTAGCAAAGCAAACACATCCTTATTCATAGGAAGCTTGAACTATGCAACTCTCACAAGGGTGGACATATGCTATAGTGTTAGCATACTCGGTCAATTTATGCACAAGCCAAGGAGGCCACACATGGAAGCAGCCAAGAAAGCGCTTAAATACTTGAAGGGCATCATCAATGAAGGGCTTTTCTACCCCTTCACCTATGAAATTGATCTCAAGCTTTATTCAGATGCAGTTTGGGCTTGTCCAAAGGATGACAAGAAGAGTACTTCAGGATATTTGTCATTTGCAGGATCAAAATTAATTTCTTGGTCTTCAAAGAAGCAAGCAACTGTTGCTCTATCATCTACTGAAGCTGAATACAGAGGATTGGCAAATGCAACACAAAAAGCTTTGTGGTTAAAATGCTTAAACTCTGATTTGGGGTTGCATACCTTAACTCCTCATATTTTTGGTGATAGTACAAGTTCACTTCACTTAGCAGCTAATCTAGTTTACGATGCTAGAACCAAGCATATTGAAGTCCATTATCATTATGTAAGAGAGAAGCTGATGAGCAAGGATATTCAATTGTCCTATGTTTCCACTAATATTAGATGTGTAGATATGTTGACTAAGTCATTGGATGGTATGAAGCTAAACAGGTTCAAAGACATGATTGGATTGCTAGAAATCAAAGAGGACTGAAGACTCGAGCATACTAGGCTTGAGGGGGAGCTGTTGGTGTATTTTATCCAAGCCTAATGCTTGATCTTTCATAAATGTAAAGCATTACTTATGCACACTCTCAATGAGGGAGACATAGAAACATGCTCTTGTAACTCTTGAAAAGTTATTACCTTGAAAAGTAAAAGTCTTTGAAGAAACTCGTGGCCATGTGAGGCACGAGTTACGAGCTGAGTTAGGAGTGATTGATTAGCTAGTAGCTAGATGATTCCTCAACTTTAGGGGAACTTTTAGGTACAATCCCTCCAAGATTTGAATTCAAATATCACTATAAAAACACTTATGTATAGTCGCAGACTAGAGCATCACTTCGAGCTACATTTTGGAGAGATTGATCAAGCACCAAACCACAAGTGAAGCACACATTGTGCTCCTCCTTCTCAAGCTTCATGTCCATTCATATCATGTACAATATGTTCAATACATATTGATTTTCAAGCTATACTTTGAAGTTGTTCTTATCTGTGGCGACAGGGTCATATTCTCAATTTCAGTCAACTTTAGTGAGTGAGTTCTTGGTGTATACTTGATCTTTTGTTGAGCTTTAAATTGATATAGGTAATTTTGATAAATCTATTTTCATCATTCCAATTTTCATCATTTGTTTATTACTTTGTAAACTACATTCATTTGAAGCTGACTAGATATACTGGCAAGCTAACTCCTAAAATGTCGAGATGATACCTGTATGTTACTAGATTGATTTCTCTCCGTATGGTTCATAAAAAATCATCAAATTTGTTGCTTTAGATTCATTATCTATCTAATTAAAAGTGTGCAAAAGATCTCTGTTCAATTTTCAGCAGGCTGTGATCAGTTAATTTCCAGAGTGCAATCCATCCCGAAATAGCAATTTTTTGCTTCATCCGCTTTGTATCAACTAGTCTGTTTTGATGAATCAATTTGAGATTGATACTCCAAAAGCACGAGGATGGTTTATATGCATCCTTAGCAAGCACAAGGTGTCTACTTATCATCTCTGAAGCTATCTTGGCAGGTGTAGAGCAGGCTTTGCAGCACCAGGCACATCTTTGGAGTATATCAAGGTAATTGCTCCCAAGTAGCCCCCCTTTCTCTACCAAGCCACACACAAGGGCAACCCATGTTGCTTCCTTCCCTTCTTTGCAGTAGAGGAAACGAAGCAGCTATGGCTTTCAGCAAGGGTGTGTTTGGAGAGTATCGGTCATCAAACCACTTGCCTATATGGAAAACACAAAAGGAGAGTGACTTACATGTGTTTATGGTTGTTTTAGTATGATGGATGACTTGTTTAGTCTAGTTAAATATGATCCTTCCCATTCGACTAGAGGCACCTGTTTAGTCTTTGGGTCATGGGTTTCTTAAATTTTGAAAGATAGAAGTAATCAAGCCTGACCGTCGAGGATTTGTTGAATTTTGGAAGCTAGAGTAATGGGGACTAGTCAAAAGAGGAATGGGTTATTGTTTCAAAGCTTCAATGTGAAATTTGGGAAGAGTATGCAAATCGGAGCCTTCGGGGGAGAGCTTCATTTGTGCAAGTTCTAACGTGGCTATAATCTATATCCTATACCATTTGGCACTCAAGTATCATACGCAACACTTTGCATGAGTCATTTTGGAGAGTATTTCGTGTGTGGAGGCAACAAAATTGTGGATGCAAGTAGGCAACATTGTCAATGTGAGTGAGTCTCACGAGAAGGATAGGTACGGTAAAACGTTTCAGATGTTTCTCGATGCAATCTTTTTTTTAATATACAATCAAATATTCATACTATTTTTGTGTAGACATTACATGTTTCAACAAAATAAACACTTTTTACACATATCGATAGACAAAAAAAGTAGAAAACATCATAATGACATAACATTAATATGCATGACACATGTCATAGATGATAGGCTATAGCCAAAAAGACTAGTATCGAATATGCCAAAAGTATGAAGATGCGAGATCAATCATCAACCATCATCAAGCTAAATATCCTCCTCCTCTACATCATCATCATCGTCTTCATCATCATGAGCATCCTCATCATCATCATGTGCAAAAGGAGGATCATCTATCAATGTGAGTCTCTCAAGTATAGGTGCAGTAGAGGCAAGTATATCCTCACCCTCTTTGTTCTATCAGATCAAGTGTGACTTTGATCTTCTCAAATCTTCTCTCTTTAATTTTAGTTGCAAGGTTTAAGTTGGTATGAATGTAGACGAACTTTTCTGTGTTCTTTGGAAGAAGCTTAGTCCTCAACTTTGTATGTATCAAAGATTCAAAGAGAAAGTACTCCAATTTCTTTCACAAAGAGAAGCACAAGTTCCTTATGAAAGAACATGTAAAGCAAGCTTTTGCAAATTGAGAGTACGAGTCCCAAAAGATTCCACCACTTCACTGCATAGTCCATTCTCTTTTCATCTCTAGCAAGAGATCTTTAATATGTACCTTCCATTGATTTATATTTATCAAGCTCATCCATTAGAACCCCTTGCTTTTCAAGATCTCCATGTGTATAATGTTCAATAACATCCATCCAACCATCATTAACTTCCCCATCATCATCATCATCTTGACATTTTTCTGCCAAATAGGGTGGAGAACATAGGTTGTTGCATGCAAGGGAATGCATCATGTCCCATGTTTTCACACATAAAGATTCTACTTCCTCTAATCTACCATCAATGTGGCTGATTTCTTCAATCATTCTATCTGTCAATTCATAAACAAGACCCATGGTTGCCCCTTCTCTATCTGCTAAATGCAGTACCTTCAAAATAGGGGCACATATGGTTACAATCTCTCGTCACTTCTCCAAAAAAATGCACTTAGCACAATAGAGGATACATTTTCAGCTTTTCTTGTTTGGCATACTCTTTTTCTAGTATATTGAGCCGAAACCACCATGGATCTCAATCCTTTATACACTCTCATCCAAAATGTTTGCTAACATGATAAACATGTAAGCAAATTTTGTTTATGTAGGTTTGAGAAGATCTTTGGAAGAATGTTTCCTAAATAGAGCAACTATGGTGGGTTTCATGGTTACAAAAGTAGTGACTTGTATAGCTTGGCTCAACATTGGCTTCACCCAAGCAAGTCCACCAATATCCTCAAACAACAAATCAATGCAATGGCATGTACATATGGTGTAAAAAATATGTGGCCATTCTTGCTGAACCAAATAACCAGCCCTTACACAACTTGTTGCATTGTCCATGCATACTTGGACAACATTTTCAGGTCCAACATCTTTGATAGCTTCATTCAGAATCTAAAAGATGTACTTACCAGTTTTCACTTCACCTGAAGTCTCCACAGATCTTAAAAACATGCTTCCATAAATGCAACTGACCATAATATTGATGATTGGGCGATTTCTAGCATCTGACCAGCCATCGCACACAATGTTACATCCAAAATGTTTCCATTTCTAATGGAATTTCAGCAAATCACCTTTTATGCACCTCACTTCATAATGAAGATGGTGTGTACGCAAGCGATGATATGATGTTGGTTTATAAGAAGAGCCCACACGACCAAGTGCATGAACCGTATTAAGAAAGTAAGGGCTTCATACTTTCCAAAATGATGTGTGTTCTGCAAAAAAGAATCTACGAAGAGCTTTGTCTATATTATCTCTTGCTTGAGCTTCCCAAGCCTTTTGCAAAGGTCCTTGAGAAGTTTTTTTTCTTTTGGGATGCATGTAAAGAGGAAGAGTCTCCACATGGCTGAGATCATAGTTATTTTCGAACTCGTATGAAAAAAATACCGTACTTTCGTACCTCTATGCGTATGGTTGGAGTATGAAATTTTTCGTACCCAAAATTTTCTCCTCTCTCATTGATTCCAGTTGAGGACAAATACATAGCAATTTCATATTGATTTTATGCAAATTCACTCTCATCTACTCTCCTCCATTATGCCCATACATATATATTACACCAGTGTTGCCTCCGTACGCGTTAGCATCCTCTGTGAATGACGGGAGTCGAACGTTTTTTACGGACGCGTTAGCATCGCGTTACTAACGCGTTTTTTTTTTTTGCCCAGTAAGGGTCTAATTAACGATTTCGGACGCCAATGTCGTGTTTTTTTTCGTGGTTCTGGTCCTCTCTCTCTGCGCATCCCCTGCTGTAGTCGTGAGCGTGCTGATTTGAACCCTTCAAGGCTCAAGCTTGAAGCCTCAAGGTATGTACTATGGACATTGCACATTGGACATTGGAGATAATATATATGATATGCTGAATGCACATTGATGATTGCATTATGCATAGGCACATTGTCTTGACTCTTATGCATATATGATATGCCATATGACATAATGCACAATGCATATTGCATTATGCATAATGCACATTGCATATTGCATTATCCATAATGCACATTGCATTATGCATATGCATAATGCACATTGCATTATGCATATGCATAATGCACATTTCACATTGCATATGCATTCAACATATCAATATGCACATTGCATATGCATTCGGTATATCAATATGCACATTGCATATGCATTCAGCATATCAATATGCACATTGCATATGCATATGTAGATTGCATGTATGATGTGCATATGCACATTGCATGTGCCATAAACAAGTATATGTCAACATTCAAAGAATTATTGACTTATTGTATTATTTGGTTGTCTTTCTTGTAGATGCCAAAGAAACCGGGACAAGAATGGGACTTCATTGAGAAGGTGAAGACCTTGACCAAAGGTCAACATAGATGTAAATGCAAATTTTGTGGACATGTATGGGATGGAGGGGCTAACCGGATAAGGGCACATATCCTTGGTTTGAAAGGATATGGTGTTAGTAGATGTGATAATGCTCCCCAAGAGGTTAAAGATGTGTGCAGGAACTTGCAAGCAAAGGGGAGTAATGAAAGTGTTGATGCATCTTATGCACATATGCAATCCACCGGTGATTCAATTGTGCATGGATCCATGGCCAGCCAATCTGAAAATGATGCATATGAAGCTGATGATCAAAATTGTATGCATGCATGTGGATCGGGTGAAACCTCTGGAGTGAATACAAGCAAAAGAAAAAGAGGGCATGAGGGAGCTTTGCAAAAGGCTTGGGAGTCCAAAGCACGTTCGGATGCTGATAAAGCCTTGCGTAGGTTTTTTTTTGCTGAGGATATACCATTTTGGAAAGTAAGGAGTCCTTACTTCCAAGAATTTGTGACTGCCATTGGAAGGGCTGGCCCTTCATACAAAGTTCCTTCATATAATCATTTGCGTGATGGGCATTTGAAAGATGAGGTCAAATGTATTGAAAATGATTTGCTCAAGTTGCGTGAGAAGTGGAAAACATATGGCTGCACTATATGTTGTGATGGTTGGTCTGATACCAGAAATCGGCCAATCATAAATGTTATGGTTTCATGCATTTATGGAACCATGTTCCTAAAATCAATCGACACTTCTGGTCAAATCAAAACAGGTGAATATATTTTTGAAATTCTCAAAGATGCTATTATGGATGTTGGACCACAAAATGTGGTCCAAGTATGTATGGACAATGCTGCCAACTGTGTGAGAGCTGGATGTTTGGTTGAAGAGCAATGGCCACATATTTTCTATACTCGCTGTACTTGCCATTGCATTGATCTCCTCTTTGAGGATATAGGTGGGCTTCCATGGGTGAACCCGATATTGGCTCAAGCTCTAAAAGTTGTCACTTTTGTTACCATGAAGCCTACCATTCTTGCTATATATAGAAAATTCAGCAAGAAAGAATTAGTTAAACCAGCCCAAACAAGATTTGGTTACATGTTTATCATGCTCTCCAATTTGATTGATGAAAGGGTGTACAATGGATTGCGTGGCATGATTGTTTCTACTGAGTACACTATGAAAAAAGTGTCTAGAACCAAAAAGGCTGAACATGTTTCTTCTATTATATTGAGCTCATTTTTTTGGAGAAGTTGTAGAGAAATTGTGCATATTTGTGCTCCCATATTAAAGATCTTACGCTTGGCTGATAGAGAAGGCAGCACAATGGGCTTAATTTATGAAATGACAGATAGAATGGTTGAGAAGATTGGAAATATGGAAGGAATTGACTCTTCTCGACTTGAAGATGTGAAGAATCTATGCATAGAAAGATGGAATACAAAGTCACAAGGGGACGCGTCCCCGGGTCCTAGGGACGTCGGGACGCCGTCCCCAAGTGGTTTGAAGGTGGGACGGTGAACCGGGACGCCAAACGTCCCCTATGCATGCTCTGTCACAGCCTACCGTCCCGGGGACGCGTCCCGGGGACTCCATCGTGTTGAAATTACTGAACGGGGACGGGCGGGGACGGCAGAAATCGGCGCCAAATTTTTTTTGACTGAAAATTTTGATTTTGAAAACTTTTTCGAGGGCAGTTTTAGCGCCTATTTTTGAGGGACTCTAGAAGGTTCCTCAACTCATTTACAAGCATAAATAGAGCCCATCTTAGCTCTTGAGCATCACAACTTGACTTGCTTGAAGCTTCCTTGCATGTAGCCTTTGTGCATATGCCATGAATGCTTGAGCTAGCTTCACACTTGCATATTCAAGAGATTTTCTCTTGTGTCTAGACTCTATCCTCTTAGCCCTCTCTTCCTCCTCATATTTTCCCTTCTCCTCATAGTTTTTTCTCCCTCTATGGCTTCTTCATCGCGAACAAGTGGATCAAACACCAAGAGAAGGCTTTCTACAAGCAAATGGACATGGTGGGAAGAGGTGGAGTCTCTCGTATCCGCTGGAGAAGGAGGTGGTGCAAGACCATGGACTTGCAAGCTATGTGGCTACAAACGAACGGGTGGAGCAAACAAGGTGCGTACACACTTACTTCATGAACGTGGACATGAAGTAAGATTTTGTTCCGCAATCACTTCGGAGAAGAAGCAAGATTTACTCAACAAGCTTGCTATTAGTGATGCCCAAACTCATGTGCGTCGTGCATCACAAGCTCCCATCAACCCGGCATCATTTGTGAGGTCTTCTATGCCGTCCACTTCAAGAGCATCATCTTCATCGGCTCCGGTTCATGCTCCTACTCCTCCTACTCCTACCCCTACTTCTACTCCCTCTTCCACACAATCGGGGATGCCATATGTACGTCAATCACGTCAACAAACACTTCATGAAAATTGGAATCCCGTATTGAAGGAGGAGGTAGACACGGCAGTGGCACGTTTTTTCTACCATGACCACATAGCTTTCAATGCGGCTCGGTAAAAATCTTATCTTGATTCTATTGTTTTGTTTTAAACCTCAAAGTTCAAAGTTCACTTCCATATGTCATGATTCATGACTTATAATCCATTACTTATGAATCTTTTTTGTTTTACCATTTTCCATAGATCACCATACTTCAAATTCATGGTAAAGAAGATAGGTGAATATGAAGCACACTATGTCCCTCCATCTTCAGAGAGCTTACGCACCACTTTATTGGAGAAAGAGAAGAAGCTTGTTGAAGCCGCATGTGAGAGCATAAAGAAATCATGGGAAAGGAATGGAGTATCATTGTTGGTGGATGGATGGAGTGATGTTCAACGACGCTCTATCCATGGAGTGGTAGCCTATTCTCGTGGGGAGATGTACTTCATCTCATCACATGATGCATCTGAGACAGGGAAGTCGGCTGATATACTTGCGGCAGAGTGGGCAAGTGCCATAGAGATTGTGGGACCTTCAAATGTTGTTTGCATTGTAGCGGATGGAGAGCCTTCAAATAGAGCTGCAGGTGCAATTATTGAAAATTTGTACCCTCACATTGTTGTTTGCTTTTGCATGGCTCATTGTTTGAATAATATTCTCAAAGATATTGGGAATTTAGATTGGATTTTGCCTGGAATCAATGAGGCAAATGCATTGGTTAGCTTCATCAACAACCACACACGTGTGAAGAATGAGTTTAGCAAGAGGTCTACTCTTGCTTTGCTCAAGTATTCAGACACCAGATTTGCATACAACTTCACCATGTTACACCGCGTAGTGAAATGCAGTGGTGTCTTGAGAGGGCTCTTATTGAGTGATGAGTTTGCGAGGATGCCAGAGGCTTCTACTTCGACAGGAAAGCACTTTAGAAGGTTAGCTGATGATGCAACGTGGTGGGAGAGCATTTCTCACATTGTGGATATTGTGCATCCACTTGTGCACTTGCTAAAAATTGTGGATTCCATGGAGCCGTGCATTGGTAAAGTGTATGAAGCTATGGATCGCACAATTGAATCACTGAAAACATTGGTGAAGGATAATGACAGGTATGAAGAAATTTCAGCTATTTGCGTTAGTAGATGGAATGCATACTACTCCCCACTTCATGCAGCGGCATACATGTTGGATCCAGAATTTCAAGATAAAAAGCAATATTCAGATCCAGAGGTGGCTAATGGATGGAGGATCATATTAGAGAGGCTTGTACCAGATAGTGCAACTAGAAGACTTATCAGAGATCAACTATCCAACTATAGGACCGGGAAAGATGCTTCATATGCATGCGCAGATGCCCAGGAGGATAGATTACGTGTTGGTGCTGCCCTATGGTGGGAAGATTTTGGTTTTGATGGTCCAAATCTTCAACAGTTGGCCATTCGAATACTTAGTCAAGCTTGCACTACGAGTTGCCTTGAGCAACTATGGAGTGTGTATGGACATGTATCCTCCAAAAAGAGGAATAGACTTGGTGTGCAGCGTGCTAGTGATCTTGTGTTCGTCAGCGCCAATTTGAGGATGCTTCGCAGGACTCAATGCGTGGAAGGAGATCCTTTCAAAGAATGGGAGTTAGAGCACGAGTCAGACCAAGTCGCAAATGAAGAACATGAAGTAGAAGCCACTGATTGTGTTGAAGAAAATGAGACTCCCCACTTGGATTCTCCATAGTCATACTTATGTTGTAGTCTCTACATTTATGTTCCAGGCTAGTCTTTTTGACATTTGTCGATCGATGGTATACCATATGATGTAACATCTTTTTGTCATTATGATGTAACATCTTTTTGATATGATGATGATGATGTATCCACCTTTTTTGACATATTGAAATACATATGACTTGTCACTTGTCACTTTCACTATCCTTCAAGCTTCGTTACGAGTACATGTGTATATTGTTTATACTTAAAAAACATCTTTTTTCTATGGTCTTCTTGTTATTAGTCATCTAATATGTTAGCAAATTCATTCTACATGAGTTTCATATGATTATTTTGGAAAAAAATGCATTATTTTAGTGCCATCCCGGGGACGCGTCCCCGGGACGCCCGAGGCACCGTCCCCGTCCCGGGGACACCACCGTCCCCGGGACCCGTCCCCGTCCCCTGGTGACTTTGATGGAATATGATGCATTCTCCATTACATGCAGCAGCATATGTGCTTCATCCCATATGGAGAGAGAGATGTCCAGAAAATGATGGGGAAGTTAATGATGGATGGATGGATCTCATGGAAAGGTGCACAAATGGTGATATTGAGAAGCAAAGTATCTTATGTGATGAATTAAATGTGTACAAATCTATGGCAGGTACATTTGGCCGCCCCATTGCAAAAGATGAGAAAAGGATGCAATATGCAGTCAATTGGTGGGAAATGTTTGGCACACGCACACCTAATTTACAGAAGCTAGCACTTCGCATTCTTTCACAAGGGAGTTGTGCTTCCCCTTGTGAAAGAAATTGGAGCACTTTTTCATTGATACACACAAAAAAAAGGAATAGATTGCTTCCAAAAAACACTGAAAAATTAGTGTATATTCATACAAACTTGCGCCTTGCAAGTAAACTCAAAGAAAGAGGCTTTGAGAAAATGGAAGTCACATTGGACATGATTGAAAAGGAAAGGGATGATGATAGACTTCTTTTGTGGCAAGAAAATCATGAAGGTGAGGAAATTGCTCTCACATCTACTAGTGCCATCACAGAGAGATTGCTTGACCAGCATGTAGATGATGATGTTGATGAGGATGATGATGGAGGTGAGGATGATGATGCAGATGAGGATGATGATGGAGATCAGGAGATTGCATCTCAGGATGATTGATGATTTTGTCATATGATATATGATATATCTATGATCTATTTGTTTTATGACATATGATATATGACTCATGAGTATGATCTATTGCTCTATATGGATTTTATGGCTATATAGTATAAAGTCATAGACTATAGTCTTTTGCTAATGGAAGAAAGTCTTTTTGGGTTTTTCATCATTTTATACATGAATCATGTTTTGTTTATGGTTGAATAATTTACTTTCTATGTTTTTATGAATATATATACTCTTTCTTTTGAAATTTATGTGTAAAAAAAAAGACCGCGTCCGTAAACGTCAGAAACGTTTTGACGGACTCGTCAGAAGTTATCTAAACGTCAGAAGTCAGAAGTTAGCATCACGTCAGTAACAACTATGTATTACACCCTAAGCTATAGTAACCAACAAAATTATGATCTTTAATATTATATTATTGTATATATAATATTTCAAATTTTCAATATTTTTTGTGCTAGATGTATGATATCACGTATGATATTTTTGAAAAGATTCCATACTTTTTTCATACTTCCATACCCATATGCGTTTGCCGTATGGCTCACGTATGGAAAAACTATGGTTGAGATGCATCGATATCCTCATCAACATTTGCACTTTCATCCTCTAGAATATCCTCATTTGAATACATCACATTCACATTAGAGCATGATCCACTTTCTTGAGATGATTTTGCAAGCAATTTTCTACATGCTTCCTGTATATTTTGGGGAGCTTCAGCACACTTATCAACTCCATAACCTTTGAAGCCAAAAATATGTGCCTGAATCCGGTTGGCTCCTCCATCCCATACATGGCCACAAAACTTGCACCTACATGTCCAATTCCCTTTTGGCAAGGGTTTCACCTTCTCCACATACTCCCATTCTCAAGCAGCTTTCCTTGGCATCTACAAACATTACAAAATAAACAATAAAATCGCTAAGAATCAACTTGAATAAGTTGCATAATATAACTATTTATGCATAAGAATCATATGATATCATATGAATATCATATATGCATTGCCCATGCATATTATACAGTCTACTCTCTACATACATGTCCATGCATGTCATATATGGATTGACCATGCATTAATATACAGCCTACTCAGTACCGTGTGAATTCAGAATATATAACATGTATCATATATGCATGCAGTCTACTGTCTACATATAATACAGTTCATTGTATGAATTCAGAATATGATATATAATATAACTATTTATGCATAAGAATCATATAGAGTCTACTATCTACATACATGCATGATGCATATTATTCATTGTATGAATTCAAAATATGATATATAATATAACTATTGATGCATAAGAATCATATAATATCATATGATCATATATGGATTGTCCATGCATATTATACAGTGTACTCCCTAGTGTATGAATTCAGAATATGCACTCATTGTCCAATGGACAATACGTGCATATTCTATGCATAAATAGTTATATTATATATAATACTCTGAATTCATACAATGAAGTGTATAATATGCATCATGCATGTATGTAGACAGTAGACTGTATATGATTCTTATTCATATATGATACATGTTATATGCTCTGAGTTCACACGGTATTGAGTAGACTGTATATTAATGCATGGTCAATGCATATATGATATTCATATGCTATCATATTATTTCCTTCCTTTCCCATACGAGCAAAGAGTGGCTCTGATATTAATGTTAGATCCTTGAGGAATTTCCCCGCTGAACAAGACAAGACACAAGCCATATTCACCAAAAAAAAGAAGGGCAAACATCTGACTCACCTCCCAACAGTAGAGCCAATACTGGCTCACCTCCAAACTTGGGAGCCTATAGCCAAGTGGGAAGCCACCTTCAAGGGATTGGAGTCCCATACCACTAGCTCTCCACCAATACGGGTGACGAGGCTTTGCCAAAGGCCAAGAGTCCAAGTGCCTCACGTGAGGAATCCCCCACAAACGGATCCTATTTACAACTCAAATGAGGTAGCCCAATTCACATTGGGCGGCCAGCTCAAACATGGCCGGACACTTCAACTACATGCACCTATCCAGATGTCCTTGAGTCTTAGGGACATAACAACATATGACTTTAAGTTGATAGGGTTCGCCAACCTTGAGAGTAGAGGAACTATGTTTAATTCTACATTCTATCTATTATCGACATTTTGATAATGTTAGTATTGGCATCTCATATATTTGTTTCCAATTAGTACCTGGTTGAGAAGTGTAGGGATGAGCGAGTTCCCTTTGTCATGTGTGTTGGGGGGAGGAGTCATCATGTTCGAGGTCCTTGTGTGTGCTTGTGGACACTTGCATGACACTAGTAGCTTAATCAAAATTATAGATGTACCTACACACAACAACAAAGTGAGCTAAGAAAATATACTCATGTGGCATATACCCCTAGCTCTCATGTTAGGAGGGGATTGTTAGAAATAACAATCTTCCATAAGAAGATGCACAAATATTAGTAAAAATTACAGAGCTAGAAAAGTTAAGAGATGGTCAAAGAATGGTCAAAGGTGGTCATAATTATCAAGATATGCAAGAATTTTTTATTATATATTTGGAAAGTACACTTTAAGAGCTATCCAATCATTATTCAGACTTGAGCATTTGATAGCAGATTGGAGGAAAAAACTCAAACCCTAATTTTTGAGAAAAAGTCAAAATCACTTAAAAAAGTCAAGATTAGTTGGACACTTGTGAACTTTAGATTTAATTCATCCATTGGCTATTATTCAAAGTTAAAAAATCATAATAAATCATAAAAGAAGTTGTTCTAAAAGAATCGCTGCAAATCGTGGAAACGAGCCTGATGGCTTATCGGGTGACTTTTGCATGGAAAAAAAGGAGGGCACCACTTGTCTATATAAAGAGCATACATAAATAATCTGTTTTGTACCATAGCTCTTTGGAGTTCTCATCTATTGAAGCTTTCCTTGTAACTTTTTGTATTTTAATAGTGATCTTTTGTGGAGCATTTTTCTAATTCCTTGCCATATCTTGTGTCTATATTTGTCCCTCTATTGTCTCATTCTCTCTCTCTTTACTTTGCCTCTATATTGATTTTGGGTTAGAAAAACTAACATATAGTTGCAGCTTTGCTCCTTATATCTCTCATGTGCTGTTTATTCTCCACTTTGTCTCTATTTTCTCTATCTCTTTATATTAATTGTGAACCGAAAAACCAAAAATGGTATCAAAGAAGGAAAACTTAAGAGTACATAGAGAATTCGGCCACATGTAAGAAGATCAAATATTCATGACAGGTTGAAGTGAAGCTCAACCATATGTTCAGGAATGGTCATAAAAGGTCATTAATCTTTATGAAGAAGCCGAATTATATTTTATCTCTTCGAGCAAGGGTGATGATGAAGAAGTGCATGGCATATTGCAGATATTGTAGAAGCAACAAAAGTGGTGGACAATTTATATTTGCCGGAATTTTTATGTAATTTGTTTGAATCAATAGTCAAAAACAGCTTGGAGAGCATTGCTTCCTTGTTTACTAGTGAAGTGATGTTCAATCACTAATCATAGACGGATGCACAAGACAACCAAAAGGACAAGGAGAAGGCCAATATGGCCTCTAATGTAATCATAGAAGAGCTTTCAGATGTTGAGGATATTTTATGCACTACTTTATCAGCTGATGATACTTATGCATTTGATTCCTCTTTAAATGTTCATTCACATACCAAAAGTGATCTTATTGATGCTTTGCTGAGTTTTTCTACTTTTACTGCAGGCAACCATGGCCATGTATACCTTGGAAACAATCACGCATGTTCCATTGAGGGTATTGGCACAATGCATTTCTCTACAAATGGCAATTGTTGGAAATCAATGTCACATCAGTCCAAAATCCTATTAGGGCAAAAACCCTAATTTTGGTACTTTGTCATTTTTGGCACAAAATATGGGTAAAATTTTTATGATCTTTTCTTGAAGAGCTTGATGAGAGCTTTCTAATGGAATATGACATGAAGTCATCAGAGATCAGATTTGGGAGAAAACCCTAACCCTAATTTTTTGCTGATTTAGGGTTTTTACCTCATTTAAGAGCTCTCAGCTTATAGGTCATAAAAATATGATCAATTCATTCATCGGGTGGTCAAAAGGTCTAAAAAGCTGACCAAAAGAGGTTTTTAGCAATAGCTAAAAGCTAAGTTAAAATAAAGCAAAATTTAACGATGAAAACACTAAAAAACAGCGATCCAGCTTTTGATTTACGAATTAGCTTTATTTTGGAGTTTTATCGCATGAAGACATAGAAGGCTATATAAACAAGCTTATGGTCACTTTTTAAGATATCCAACGCAAGCCTATGGTCACTCTTGGAGGTGATTGTGCTGATGCACACATGGGGCAGCCATGGTGCACATATGGGCAGCTATGGAGCAGCTATTGAAGCACATTAGGAGCACCCATGGAGTTCTTCTTGGAGAAGAGTGTACTCACACTCTTGCTTATGGAGAAGACTTACTTATGAGAAGCTTGGTGGTACGGATCATTCATCTACATGATGTATTTGAAGATTTTCCTTTACATGAAGATTATGGAGTACTTCAAAGACATTGGATGGAGCTTAACATAAGATTGCATCTTTTGTTAACTATTCAGGTACATTTTCTCTTTATACACACAGGTACTACTTGGAGCTTATGGAGGCCGTGGCATCCATATTTGGAGGAGTCCTATTCGGCATACATGGAGGGAGTGGCATCCATAAAGGAGAATCAGTACATGCATGCTACATGCATCAGATGAGGTGTTAGAGAAGGTGTTTCCACATGAGTATGAGGATTTCTGTCATAACACGTTAGCATTCTGTCCTTATTCTGTAAGTATGTGATCTTTAACACACACATCTGATTTAGGATCTTCCATAGCCTAAATTCAAATTAGGGTTTGCTGAAGATCAGTTTCAAATTGATCTTTCCTCATTCTGTCACTCATATACACTCTTCTACAACCTATCGGGTCATACATCTCATACATATTCAGATTTCTGTCCCTAGATCTGAATATTCTTGTAAATTTTGTACATTCACTCTTCCATCTATTTCTGTTCACATAGAGTGGTTGAGGTTTTGACTCCCACATTGTAATTTGACATTTGTATATATGATGGTGTGAGTGAGCAGTGGCTTACGTAACACTTTGAACATGTTGTCTAATCTCTCTCTATCTTTGTCTCATCATTATTAGATTAAGTGATGTATGCTCATGTTTGTCAATTTTGGAAGAAGGTGGAATCTATGTTGTAGATCTTAGAAACCTGTGGGACCTGTGGAATTAGTTATGGGCCTACCTAATTTCCAACATTTGGTATCAGAGCACCGAGACTACCAATAATTGGGTTCAGAGCATCTTCCAACATTTGACATATGACATATACACTTAATCTAAGCTCATCTAAGAAGACAAATTTGGAGATTTATTCTCAGCCAACACAAGGTTGGAAGTTTTTTGATCAGATTTTGTACCTAGAGAGGTAATTCAGATTTTGTACCTAGAGAGGTAATTCAGATTTTGTACCTAGAGAGGTAATTCAGCATTCAGCCAACTGAAGGAAAAGGTTGGTGAATTCAATCATATCAGTCAAAATTGAAGCAGAGTTTTTCAGCATATGAGGAGATGGTAGAAGCATGTTTTATCTTCTATATTCACTTCCATTTATATACCATGTTTGTTTTATCTCTTACTCTTAGCACTAGAGGAAGAGAAAAATTCATTTGAAGAAGTTATAAGAGTGCTTGCTACTTCAAGATGAAGAGAACAAAAGGTATGGAAAAGAAGTTTGAAGATGTTGACATCATCATGTGGAAGGAAGATGCAGAAGAAGAAAGTCCAACAATTCCAAAGGGAAAGTAAGACTGCTTTTTCTCTTATATGTTCCATATACTTTTCCTACTTTTATCCTCTACATCCAAAGACAAGTCTACGAGAACATCTTGTGTGAAGAAGATAGTTTAAAGAAGAAGCAGTTTCTTGTGTTGCATTATACTTGGTCATGTTTTAGTAGCTTTGACAAAGAATTGCATTGAGAGAAAGAAAAGCAGCTGATATCTAAGACAGCTTATATGTTTTGACTCATATATGTATGTGTTACGTTTTATTTGAAGCTTCTGAGTAGGCTGCGTAAATGTTCCCTCAAAGAATTCGTGGAGTGTCAAATCAGAGCTACTTGGTATATGACAAGTTGCAGATAAGTAGTTTTCTTCTTTACCTAACTCTTGAGGTAAAAGAGTATTTGTAGCAGATGTTGGAGACTTGGAATGAGGTTTTTTGTTTGGAAAAGTTACCTCATATTCAGTATACTCAGAAAATTCAGAGTTTTTTCAGGATGAAAATTCAGAAAATTCAGTATTTTCAGGAAAATTCAGAAAATTCAGTATTTTCAGAAAATTCAGAAATTTCAGTATTTTCAGAAAATTCAGAAAATTCAGTGTTTTCAGAAAAATTCAGATTTTCTTGATGTACCAGTCAGATGGGGAATCTACTTTCTATGTGTGTCTTGACTTTTGGATACATGCTTGTATTCAAAAAGGTGTTCCATCAGATCCTATCACTTGATTGAAAAGTGGAGTTAGCCAAAAGAAAGTCAAGCAGATACTATCACATTTCATCCGCGAAGAATATGAAGATATGAAGTATCAACTTGCAAATTTTGGAGTTCTCAAGGTGAGAGTTTGTCCACTTGTGTTTCAGTAGAAGTTACAGATTCTTGGGAAGGATTTAGTTGAAGAAAAGTTTTACAACTTTATGTAAGAAGCATGGACACTTAGAGACATTCAGGTAGCAAATCAAACATTCAATCATGAAGGTTTGATGAGAGAAGATTCTACACAGGTATTTTGTTGCAAAGATCATAGATCTTGTAGATCTTGTATGTTCTTGATAGATCTTGTATGATCTTGAGTATTTATGAGTCATTTGTCTATTCTTTGTTTGTAAAAGTTCTCAACATTGGAAGAAGTAAGTCAAAGATTCAGATTCTATCAAAATTAGTGTTGCAGAGAAATAGAAGAAGATTCTTGTTATGTTACAGAAGATTATGAATCCTAAAGTGCTTTCAACAAAGGTTTTTTAGGATCAGCTAACCTTATTCTAGATTATGGGAGCTAACCTTATTCTAGATTTATGGGAAGCTGAGGAATGGCAGGGAAAGCTATTGCATGTGCACTGGTTCAAATTATTTGTTTCAGACACATGTATTAATGTTATAAAAGCAATACTAAATCACTGAAGATCAGATTTATTGAAAGAAGGAAGACGTTCCAAATTTCATAAAGTCTGATATACTTTGAAGAAGTTTGGATACTAGTGTTAAATCATCCAGGGGGGTGATGAAACATGAAGACTTATTTTCAGCCATATGTGAAAGAATACAGAGTCATACCTACAAGTATTCCTATATTTCCTTTGTCAGTTTCTCTTTATGTTCCAGTTTTGAAAGAAGAAGGAAGAAGAAGAATGTCTAGAGAAAGTTCTTGTTAGGTGTTCCTGTTTGGGAGAAAGTTCCAGAGTTCTATTACGGAGAAAATTGATATTTCAGAGAGGTCTATTACTTATGAGGTGCGCACATATATGATTAGACCAGACTTTGAAGGAAACAGGTATGAAAGACTTACAGATTGAACAAGGATGAAGACAAGATGACATCATAGATATGAAATTTTGTTGAGAGTCATGAGAGTTGGGTACAGTCAGAGATGAACCGGCTAGTGTTCATAATACACTAAGTAGTGAGTTTTCAGTCACAAGTCCCAGGATTCAATTCTTGATTCTGTTTAGTGTATACATGACAGAACAGAAGTACGTTGAGAAACCTTTTGTAAGGTAAATGCAAATATGTGGATCATAGTGTATGCTTAAAAGTTTGAGAAGAGATTCAGAATCAAGTCATGCTACATATGTTGTCAAACAATGATTGCTTGATGTATGCTAACACTATTGGATATATAGTTTGCATATTTTCTCAGATATTATGGTTCATATTCAGCAAATTCAGATTTTTTGAAGTTTGAAGAAGTTCAAATTCAGTTTCGAAGAAGACTTTTGAAGATAAAGTTTGAAGATCAATTTTGGAGGACAAGTTTAAAGCTTATGTCAGTTTGCAGATGAATGAAGTTATGTATCCAGTTCAATTTGTACCAATATGACATTGCAAGGGGGATTGTTGGAAATCAATGTCACATCAGTCCAAAATCCTATTAGGGCAGAAACCCTAATTTTGGTACTTAGTCATTTTTGGCACAAAATATGGGTAAAATTTTTATCATCTTATCTTGAAGAGCTTGATGAGAGCTTTCTAATGGTATATGACATGCAATCATCAGAGATCAGATTTGGGAGAAAACCCTAACCCTAATTTTCTGTTGATTTAGGGTTTTTACCTCATTTAAGAGCTCTCAGCTTATAGGTCATAAAAATATGATCAATTCATTCATCAGGTGGTCAAAAGGTCTAAAAAGCTGATCAAAAGAGGTTTTAGCGATAGCTAAAAGCTAAGTTAAAATAAAGCAAAATTTAGCAATTAAAACACTAAAAAACAACGATCCAGCTTTTGATTTACGAATTAACTTTATTTAGGAGCTTTATCGCATGAAGACATAGAAGGCTATATAAACAAGCCTATGGTCACTTTTTAAGATATCCAACGCCAGCCTATGGTCACTCTTGAAGGTAATTGTGCTGATGCACACATGGGGCAGCCATGGTGCACATATGGGCAGCTATGGAGCAGCTATTGAAGCACATTAGGAGCAGTCATGGAGTTCTTCTTAGAGAAGAGTGTACTCACACGCTTGCTTATGGAAAAGACTTACTTATGAGCAGCTTGGTGGTGTGGATCATGCATCTACATGATGTATTTGAAGATTGTCTTCTACATGAAGATTATGGAGTACTTCAAAGACATTGGATGGAGCTTAACTATTGCATCTTATGTTAACTATTCATATACATATTCTCTTTATGCACACAAGTACTGCTTGGAGCTTATGGAGGCGGTGGTATCCATATCTGGAGGAGTCCTATTCGACATACATGGAGGCAGTGGCATCCATAAAAGAGAATCAGTACATGCATGCTACATGCATCAGATGAGGTGTTAGAGAAGGTGTTTCCACATGAGTATGAGGATTTCTGTCAGCAACACGTTAGCATTCTATGCTAATTATGTAAGTATGTGATCTTTCATACACACACATCTGATTTAGAATCTTCCATAGCCTAAATTCAGATTAGGGTTTGCTGAATATCAGTTTCAAATTGATCTTTACTCTTTCTGTCACTCATATACACTCTTCTACAACCTATCGGGTCATACATCTCATACATATTCAAATTTCTGTCCCTACATCTGAATATTCTTGTAAATTCTGTAGATACACTCTTCCATCTATTTCTGTTCACATAGAGTGGTTAAGGTTTTGACTCCCACATTGTAATTTGACATTTGTATATATGATCGTGTGAGTGAGGAGTGGCGTACGTAACACTTTGAACATGTTGTCTAATCTCTCTCTATCTTTGTCTCATCATTATTAGATTAAGTGATGTATGCTCATGTTTGTCAATTTTGGAAGAAGCTAGAATCTATGTTGTAGATCTTGGAAACCTGTGGGATATGTGGAATTAGTTATGGGCCTACCTAATTTCCAACAACTGATGAGATGGTCTTGCATAATGTGCATTATGTACGAGGGATCAAGAAAAACTTGCTTTCTGTGGGTCAAATGGATATGCATGGTTATATCATTCTCTTTGATAGAGGATCATGGAAAATGACAAAGGGGTCAAGGCTGATTGTGAAGGCACAAAGAAGGGAACTCTCTATTGCTTACATGGAAATGCTTTATCAAGGAAGTTTATTGCTTTGGCTGAAGTTCATTGCCATATGGAGTTGTGGCATAAGAGACTTGGCTATATGAGCCAAAAGGGTCTCACTAGGCTTTGTAACTTAAAGAAGCTTGATGCTAAAGGCACAAAGCTTGATTTTTGTAATGAATGTCAATATGGAAAGCAAGTGAAACGTTCCATTTACTCTGGTGTGTCTCGTAAGTCTTGTGTACTTGATCTTGTTCATTCTGATGTATGTAGCATGCCTACCAAATCTATGGGGGGGTGCTTTGTATTTCATTTCTTTTGTTGATGATTTCTCTAGAAAAATTTGGGTTCAATTGCTTATGTCTAAGGATGAAGCATTTGCTGCATTTAAGTGTTTTCATGCATTTGTGACCACTCAAACAGGTAAAAGGCTGAAATGCCTACGTACAGATAATGGGGGTGAGTACACAAGTGCTGAATTTAAGAAATTTTGTGAAAGTTTGTGCATTAAGAGGGAGCTACTGTTTCATACAACCCCTCTTCTAATGGTGTGGCTGAACGCTATAATAGGACACTTTGTGCGAGGTTGAGATGCATGCTATCCAGAGTTAATCTCCCTCATGGATTTTGGGGAGAGGCACTCAAAACTGCAGTACATATATGCAATAGATCCCCTCACATGTCTTTGAAAGGTGACATCCCTGAAGAGGTTTGGTATGGCAAACCTGCTTCATATGATCACATACGTGTCTTTGGTTGCGAGGCTTTTGTGCATATAAGGCCTGAGCTGAGAAACAAACTTGATGCTAAGTCCATAAAAGGCCTCTTCATGGGATATGGTGAAGAAGGTGAGATGGGTTACAAATTTTGGATACCTTAGCTCAAGAAAGTTGTATGTAGCCGGGATGTTGTTTTTAATGAGGCGAGGCTGCTTCAAAACAATAGTGCCTCAAGAGATGGCCATAAAAAGGGTCAGATTTCAGCATGACCAGCCACCTGTTGGGCCCAATTTTGACCCTCAAGATGCACCACAAAGGACTGAAAATATCGATGATCCATTGGTTTTTGAGCCAGAAGATAATGGACAGCAAGATGAGGCTCTTGAAGGGCATATGCGGCCAGATAATGATGCTGAAAACAAGGCTGGAAATGATATACAACAGCCCATTAACAATGAAGAAGTTGATGTACCTTCTAATGTAGATCCATTGCCTGATAATGTAGATCATTGGGTGAGAAGATCTACACGTCCTAGGAGGCAGTGAATAGATATGATCCCTCGATACATTATATTATGTTATTAGATGAGGATGAGCCTCTTACTCATAAAGAGGCAAAGCTATGTGAGCATAAGAAGAAGTGGGAGTTAGCCGTGCAAGAAGAGATAAAGGCCTTGCATGCAAATGATACTTGGGATTTGGTTGAGTTACCCAAAGGAAGGCCGGTCATTCCCAACAAGTGGGTGTACAAAATCAAAACTGTCGATGGGAAACCCAAGTATAAGGCAAGGTTGGTTGCTAAGGGATGTGCCCAAAAAGAGGGCATTGATTTCCAAGAAGTGTTCTCTCTAGTGGTGAAAATGACGACTTTACGTGTGTTTGCTCTCAGAGCTGTCTTGGATTTGGAATTATTCCAAATGGATGTTAAAACAACTTTTTTGCATGGTGATTTAGATGAAGAGCTGTAAACAACCAAAAGGATCCCTTGGGGAAGCTGAGCATATTCTTGGTATGCATATAAAAAGGGATAGGCAGCAGCATACTTTGCAGGTATCCCTAGAAAAGTACATTGAAAAAGTGCTGGACATATTTAATGTGGCTGATGCTAAGCCTCTTAGAGTGCCATTGCAACCACATGTTAAGCTTTCCAAGGATGACTGTCCCAAAGATGATGATGCAACCAATTACATGAAGAGTGTTCCATATGCATCAACTTGTGGTTCACTTATGTATGCTATGGTTGCTACTCGGCCAGACGTTGCTCATGCAGTGGGAGTTGTTAGCAGGTTCATGGCTAATCTTGGTAGAGCTCATTGGGATGGAGTCAAATCTATCTTGAGATATTTGAAAGGGACCAAAAGTAAATGCTTATGTTATGGAAAGGGTCCATTGGAGTTAAAAGGATTTTGTGATTCGGACATGGTGATGTGGACACACGCAAGTCCAGAAGTGGCTATGTATACATCCTTGCAGGTGGAGCTATTTCTTGGTGCTCTAGACTTCAGAGGATAGTTGCACTATCTACTACAGAGGCTCAATATATTTCAGCCACAGAGGCTTCCAAAGAAGCCATTTGGTTAGCCTGCCTCTGCAGTGAGTTTGGGATGCCTGAAAAGGCACGTGTTCTTGGATGCGATAGCTAGAGTGCCATATGTTTGGCAAAGAATGCCATGTTTCATGCTCGCACAAAGCATATTGATGTGAGATACCACTTCATCAGAGAGGTGTTAGAGGATGGCCTGATCACTTTGATCAAGGCCAATACTTCACATAATCCTACAGATGCTTTCACGAAGTGTCTACCCAAGGCACAACATCAGCTATGTATACAGATGGTGAGAGTTACTTAGCTTAAAGGAGCCTCCTTGGTCCTTTAAGTGGGAGGTTCTTGGGGATAAAGGCCCCAAGGACTATCCTTTTGTATATTTTGACCCTTCCACGTGAAAGCTCTCTTCGAGAGCTTTCTAGACATATTTCTGTTATATTTTTTGGACCCCAAATTAGGGAGTTATAGGCATTTACATTATTTTTATGACTTTTGGTCATTGGCCATGTGTGGACAATGCCCAAATGACCTAAAAGTTACTTATCAATAAGACTTGGTCCCAAATCTCTCATAACTTGATTGGGACTTCTTCAACTTCAGCTTCTCCATCTTCTGTTTACATTCATCATTCGTTCGTGATTTCAACATTCAAATTTTATTGATATATACAGTATTATCTAACATCATACATGTTTATAATATTTATTTAACATGGTGAAATTTTAAGTTTTAACTTTTGACTTTTTTTTTTACAAGTGAATGGTGATACTTTTTGGCAAGGGGTAAAAGCTAGCCCTCGAGATACACATAACATTTTTGATGATGATGAGGAGACTCTATTTGTTGATCTACATAAAAAGCTCACATCTTTTGATGTGAGGCAAATAACAGACTCACAGAGACAAAGGCAAAGGTGTGGTCAATGATTACGAGAAGGGATAGAACCATACACCGAGCATCGACCACACTACGAGGAGATGGTGCTTGCACTAGTAGCGTGCCGCATGTGTATAGGAGGACTCTTTATACTACATCAGGGAGGGAGCCCCATTTTGATGATGAGGGGAATCCCATCAATGATGAGGATAGTCCACCATCATCTACATATGAGATGACTTTATATTCTTAGATGAGAGTAGTGATGAGGATGTAGTATCTGACACTTGAGTGACATCATTTGTACTATTATGTGAATATTTTGTTGGAATTTGGGGCCCAGGATCTTCTAATGCTAACAACCTTTGAGCATACACACTTAATTAAACAGATGATAAGTGAGAGATAGAGAGAAACTTGAGATAACAATATGTAACGAAAGCAAATTGCTTACTCACTAATGTAGATGGCCGAATTACAAAATGGGAGTACTACTCAATCATATGATGGTGCACTCACTAGATGGAAGAATAGACAATAAGATGATGATGTACAGAATTCAGATTATGCTGTTATAATCTGAGTATGTGTGAAGCGAATGAGCAACGGAGTGAACCTAACCTCTCAAGATAGTGAAACAAATCTGAAAATCAGCAAACCCTAATTCTGAAATTAGGGTTCAGAAACCCTAAAACAGAATATAGGATTAACTTACAAAAGATAGCTTCTCGAAACTTGTAGAAGACTCCTTGCTTCAAGAGAATAGTCTCCTCTTCACCTCTCCTTAGCCTCCAAAGGTTCAGCACTCCAAAACTGATACTATATCATCATCAACTCAAGAAGTGACTCCTCCTTGATTGTCCAAAAGTGTTGCCCATGTCTCTCTTATATAGCTTTGGTGCCCATCAATAAAGCTGAGCGATAGTTTTAGCGAAAAAGTTGATCGCAATTCCAAAAAACTGTTATCGTAATTTTTTTTTTAAAGTAATGGCAAGATTTTGCTTTTCGTGAGTTTTTAAACTTCTATCGCTATTTTTATTGGTGCTTTATTTTTTGATTGCTAGCATTGGGTGCTTTTGCCATCTACTAATATTACAACCTAGCTTTGTATGTTTTGTACATCAAGAATCTCAAAAATATGCATCCCATCATTTAAGGGCAGAAACTAGGGTTTGAGTTTTCTCCTAATTCTGACCTATGATGACAGAATGATGCATATCACTAGATAGCTCTCATGAAGCTCTATCTATCTAGCCTAAAAAAGTTTTATCCCAAAATGTACAAAAAAATGCTAAGTCCTAAGTAGGATTGCTTGAGATGGACCATCTGTACATTGATTTCCAAAAATCCCTCCTTCAATGTCATATTGGTACAAGCTTCAGTAACCTGCACATCTTCTCATGACTATCTCTAGTCAATGCTTTGGTAAATATATATGCAACGTTCTCACTAGAAGGAACATACACCAACTCAATGTGTTTCTTTGCTATCTGTTCTCGAATATAGTGGTAGTGAACCTCTATATGTTTTGTTCTTGCATGATGCACTGGATTCTTTGCTATAGCTATTGCACTCTGGCTATCTGAAAATATCTGAATGGGTTCATGTCCTCTTACATCTAGATAACTGAAAATCTTCTGCAACCAAATTGACTCCAAAGTAGTTGTAAATGCTGCACGATATTCAGCTTCACATGATGAAGTTGCAATGGTGGGTTTTCTCTTTGAAAGCCATGAGATAAGACAATCTCGAAGATAAAAACAAAATCCATTAGTACTTCTTCTAGTGTCTCTATCTCTTGCCCAATCAGAATCTGAAAATCCTTTTAGTAACAAATGTGTAGATTTCGAGAATACCATAGCATAATTTGAAGTTCCCTTCAAATATCTGAAGATCTGCTTTATTGCTTTCCAATGTATCTTTGCTGGATTATGCATGAACATTGATACTTGAGAAACTGCAAATTGTATATCTGGACGTGTATTACAAACATATATCAAGCACCCAACTACTTGACAATATATAGTAGCATCAAATGATTCTTCATATGCTACTATTTGTAAAGTCGCGTTCTGTTCCATAGGTGTTTGCATAGGTTTAGCTTCAGTCATCTGAAACCTTTCTAATAGTTTCTCAATGTACTTCTACTGTGTCATATAGATACACTTATCCTTAAACAGAAACTGCATCCCAAGATAATAATGCAAGATTTCTAAATCATTTACATAAAATGTCTGCTTCAATTGTTCTTTGAACATCTGCAAATCTTCGTCTATGGGACATGTGACTATAATATCATCCACATAAATGATTGCTATAATCATCAGACCTGTTTCAGCTTTGACATAAAGAGTTGGAGCTTCATCTGAGTTATGGATACCAATGGATAAAAGATATGTGTGTATCTTTTCATACCATGCTCTAGGTGCCTGTTTTAATCCATACAAAGCTTTTATAACCTCGCGTACTCAGTGTTCTTTACCTGTTTCTTCAAAACCTTCTACCTGTTGAACATATACATCTTCATGTAAATCTCCATTTAGAAAGGAAGTCTTTATGTCAAGTTGATATACATTCCAAACAAAGTATGCTCCTAAAGCAAGTATTGACCTAATAACTGTCATCCTAGAAGTAGGAGCAAATGTCTCATCATAATCAATACCTTTTTGTTGTGCATATCCTTTGATAACTAATCTGGCTTTGTACCTGTCAATAGTACCATCTGTTTTCCGTTTGATTTTGAAGATCCACTTTACACCTATAGCTTTCTTTCCCTCTGGTAACTCACATAGCTGCCAAGTCTGATTCTTATGAATAGAATCAATCTCTTCTTGCATAGCTTTTCTCCAAATAGGAATGTTAAGTGCATCTTTATCACATGCAGGTTCATCTTCAACTGTTGTGAGTACTAAAATATCATGAATCTCAAAGTCTTCAGCAAAACTTACATGATCTTTTTGTTGTTGTTGTCTAGTTTGACTCCTCGTTCTTCCAGTTAAAGTCTTTATACCACTATCTTTCCATGCCTGATATAACCAGGTAGGTGTATCCTTAAATAGTGGTGATACTCTTTCTGACTCTTCAATTTCCACTGGTTTTGGAATTTGTCCTTTTGAGGTACTAGAACTTTCTGGAACTCTAGTACTTTCTTCCAGTTTTGGAACTAAAGTCTCATGTGGAACTGACTCTGTAGTAGGTTGTGAAATTCCGCTTTTTTCAATCTTAGGAATTTTAGCTCCCTCCTGATATGGCTGAACATGTACATCCAAATTTCGTCTAAAAATCCATAGTCATTTTCACTAATGAACTTTGGAATTTCGGCTTCTTTATCATATATCTTATTTTCAGCAATATATGCATTGCATGAAAGAATAACTTCACCTGTCTGTGAAACATAAAACCTGTATACTTTGCTTTCAACATGATATCCAATAAAAACAGCTTTCCTTGCCTTTACATCTAGTTTGCCACGATCCTTTTTCTCAACATGTACATAAGATAGTGATCCGAATACTTTGAAATAGCTCACATTAGGTTTTCTACCATAATATGCTTCATAAGGTGTGATTACCTTTAAAGCTTTTGTAGAAGACCTGATCAAAATGTGACTAGTTGTATGTATTGCATCAAACCAGAATTTTGGTGAAAGCTTCTTAGACGCCATCATGCTCCACATCATCTCGACAAGTACTCTATTCTTTCTTTTTGCAACACCATTCTGTTGTGGAGTGTAAGCAATAGTAAGATATCGAGTACTATCTTTTTCTTCAAGAAATGTCTGAAACTCATTTGACAAGTATTCTCCACCTCTATCACTTCTGAGAATCTGGATAGTTGATTGACTTTCATTTTCAACCATAGCTATGAATTTCTTGAACGTTGGAAAGACTTTTGACTTCAACTTAAGACCATAGATCCATGAATATCTCGTAAAATCATCAACATATACAACAAAATACCTAAAACCTTGAATAGAGTCTGCTCTCATAGGTCCATTCATATCTGAATGTATTATTTGCAATTTCTTGGTAACTGTAATATGACCATGCTTCTTGAAAGGTAGTTTATGCATTTTACCTTCAAGACATCCTTCACATATATCTGAATCATTTGGTAGCTCGAATGAGGGTAAACTCTCAACCATGCCTCTATCTTTGATACTCTTGAGAGCTTCAAAACTAATATGTCCAAATCTTTCGTGCCATAACTTCATATCTTCCATCGGTGATGAAGATTTGCCAGCATATGCTTGACTGATTTTTGACAAAATAAAAATCTCTCCTTTGTGCTCACTGCTCACCTTGCAAAATACACTTCTCTTCTTTGTGTGACAAAATCTTACAAAGATCTCTTTGAAATACAACCTTGTAACCATCTCCAAAAAATGAAGATATAGATAGTAGATTCTTCTTGATATTAGGTACATATAAAACATCGGAAATCTGAAAATTACCACCATCTCTTGACTTTAGGGTTACTGTACCTATTCCTACAACATCCAAATCATTGCCATCTTCAATAGTAACTCTTCTAATTGAAGAATAGGAAAGAGAAGAAAACACTTCTCTGCATCGTGTCATATGCTTTATAGCACCTGAATCAAATATCCAAGGATCTGCTGAAAGAGCTTGTAAAGCTTCTTGATCAAAAGAGACTTCCTCAATGACGATACATGCATAAGAATCACCTTGAGATTTTCCTTCTTTATCATCTTTTGCAACATTACCCGATGCCTTTTTCTTTTTTGCTTCAATCCTTTTCTGACAAACTGTTATAAAATGTCCAGGTTTCTTGCAATAGTGACATAATGCTTCCTTCTTCTTAGAAGACTTCTCTTTAGTTGTAGTAGAAACAGAATCTGAAGTAGAAGGTGAAAGGGACTTACTTTCCTTCTTGGATTGTTTCTTCTTTTTTTCCTTCTTCTTTTTACCCTTTGATGAAGACAAAAGTGCTTCTTCATTCTCTTCCATACCCTTCAACTGATCTTCATCTTGAAGTAACAAGAACTGTAACTCTTCAAATGTAATCTCTCTTTCTCTTGTTGTAAGAGTAAAAGAGGTAATAAAAGATCGATATGAGATAGGAAGTGAATTAATCAACGTATTTACCATTTCTTCATCAGATATCTCAACTCCTACATTTAGAAGTTGATCTCTCAAGTCAATGAGCTTTGTAATGTGGGTTTGAATTGACTCATTAGCCTTCATCCTTGTATTTGCTAGTTGTCTCCTCAAGTGAGCTTTCCTAGCAGGATATCTGCTCTGAAAAAGATTCTCAAGCTTTAACCAAGCTTGTCTAGAACTTTTGCAAGATCTGATTTGTGGTAGAATATGCTTTTTAACACTCATTGCTATGAATGAATTGATAATTTTGACCATTTATTTGACTACTTTCTCATGTATGAAATGATAATTTTTGACCATTTATTTGACTTCGACTATTGTCATAGGAATCTATCTAAACAAAGTGTTCATGAATATATACAATGATTGTTGAGATCTACTCTTAAAAATGTACAAATAAGAATTTCTAATGTGCTAATGTGCTAAATACCCAACAAGCCTAAAGGGCCTATGGACAAAGAATGGCCTAGAAATTTGAAGTTGCAATAGAAATATAAATTCTTGAAAATTTTTATTGAAAATTCCAACAGTTAAAAAATGTTCAAGTTCTGGTAGAGATTTAGGTTTTTCTGCACAATTTTGTTAGATAACACAGCTACTATATGTTTTTCAAAGCATGTGAGTATAAAAACCAAAATTGTCATGGCATGTATGTGTTAAAATTTCTGCAAACAGAATAAAGAACAGGTTCTGTAATAATAAATATTCTTTTTCAAGCAATCCACAAGCACGTTAAGTATATTCTCACTTGAAATGAGAGCATTTTCAGCAAAATTTGCTGCTAAAGGCACTCTTCACCAGTAGATCACGTGACGGGAAGCTGTAAAAACCGACTTGTCGTCAGAAGAGAGAAGTATACATGATAAAAAGCTCAAGGAAATGGTTTTCTTGTTTTTACTTGACTTCGGGCTGAAATACAAATGTATGTGCAACAATTTTGTTCCAAGTAATTAGCCAAAAGCTTTGATATCAATTGAAAGAGGCCAAAAAAAGCTTCATTTTGTAACTTGTTCGCCTAATTAGCCCCAAGAAAGTGCAGGAATTGAGAAAGGAAGGGGGCTAGTGATGAAAACTTAGAAGTTAGGTTTGTACGAAAATTGAAGAAGAGAAAGATGATGATGTACAAAGTCTGAATTCCAAAAGTCTAAGGTTTTGAAGCTTTGGACAAGTTTTATTTAGAAATGAGGCCTCTTGGGCACAGACATAAATTGAAGTGTGAAGACCTTTATAATGTCCAAACAGTTGAAGGGCAAATAAAATGCCTATATTGGTTTCCATTTTGGATGAAAAAATACACAAAAATCATGTTCAGGTCTTAGAGATCGATAGTGTAAAAGGGTTTAAATGTACATTAGAATAGTCCTTGGGGTCTTCACTCCAAATATTACTAACCATGAGGAAGTCGAGGTTTGTCAATGACTTAAGTTGGACATTTCACATGTTGGTGGACTCCCCACACACCCTCCTTTGTCCTGTTTGATGTGTAGATTCTCTCTTTGATGCATTGATTGCTCTCATCTGTTACCTAGTACATCCCCACATTTTACATAGTCCTTCATTATCTTTCTAGTGAATTTCTTGTAGGTCTAAATTATCACAGTTCTATGAGTACCGCTTGAGTCAGTTGTATCTGTTCTTTTTCTTATTTTGCATTGCCCAAATGTATCAGATTTAGTATGGTGTAACTTTTTGGTGTCGTAGGTCTGTTTGGCGTTTCATAGAATTGAATAGATCATTTCATCATCCCCCCCCTCCCCCCCCCCCCCTTCCCCCCCCCCCCCCCCCCACCCCCCCCCCCCCCCCCCCCCCCCCCCCCCCCCCTCCCCCCCCGGGTCTTCTTTTTCCTTTGTCCCCGTTTCCTTCTTTCTTCTCTTTTTTCCTTGCCTCTCTCTCTCTGTGTGTGTGTCTGTGTCTGTGTCTCTTTGCACAGCTCATTGTCAGCTGGCTAAGTTTGATTTCTCTGTTGATACATGCAGTGTAAGATCAAACATGATTCTTAGGTTCTTTCTTATGCAAACAAAAAAGTGAAAAATGCTAACTGGAATATATATAAAATATTCTATCTTTTTATCGTCTGCATTAGGGATGTTTTCTAAAATTGCAGCATATGGTCTCGTTGTTCTTTGTTCCAGAAATATATTTGGGGGCAAGGCTCATTTTCCCTTCTTTCTTTTCCCATTCTCCCTTTTGTAAATTGTCCGATGCAAATCTTGCAATCCTTATTCTGTTGACTCTTCTGTAAGGGTAGGAGGGGTTCTTTTTAAGGGTGAGTCTGGAGATACATTTTGTTTGAAGAGAATCGCAAAAATATGACAGAATTCCTATTTATTTGATACCTGAACTCTACTTTGCAGGTTGAAAGCTTAGGAGTGGCTACAAAGGAGATTATTGAGTTGATTGAAGAATTTGATTTTCATAATAAAGCACTTAGTAGTCTAAAAGATGAGTATACTGTTCGAGATGAGGTATATTCACTCTTTTTTATGATGTGTTATCAGTTTGACATCCAAAAATTCCCATCACATTATGTACTGTTTACTGGTTGAAGGTAACAGATTTTGAGGTTCTATTATCGGAAAAAACTGAGCGTCTCAGAGCAGAGTCTCATGTGCCACCTGAGCATCATGCATTGTACAAACAGTTTCAAGAAGCAGTCTGGGTATGAAAACTTGATGAGTATGGTTGGGATCCAGGGAATGTGACATTGTCTCATTGAGCATCAGCTAAACTAGAGATATCAGTTTCTGTTTTTCATGATAGAATGTGCATCATGCTGGTGAACCAATGCCTGGTCAAGAGAAGGAAGACTTGATCATGTACAGTAGTCAGTTCAACGTTGTCAACACAAAGTGTCCTATAACTGGAAAGGAAGTCATTGATTTGGAAAACCCTGTGCGCAGGTTAGATTTTTATGCTCCCTGTTAAATCACTGTAGTAGCTGGCTTCTTCAAATGATAAATGTCTCATTTAGTAGCTACTTTCTGCACACAGTTCGGATTGCATGCATATATATGATAGGGATGCTGTGATGAACTATGTGAAACAATATAAAGGCAAGGGACGTCCATGTCCATGTGCTGCAGCTGGTTAGACTCCATATCCTTGTGCTCTTCATATGTACATCCCTATGAGTTGCTTTGTCAAGATTTTCTTGCCTCCAGGTTGTCCAAAGCCTCTAGTTCTGGAGCGGCTTGTGTGTGATCCTATGCTCAAGGTTGAAATTCAGGAACTGCGAATGCGTGGCAGAGTCAACAGTCAAGTTCATGATGTGGCAGAATGCACAGAGCTTGACGATTAATCTTCATGGTATTATATCATTATATTTTGGGTTTGTTTTATTGCTGTCATAAGTGTAAAGCCTGTAACTATACATCTTGATATTTTCTGTTTCGCGATTTATGATGCAAGACAAGCCTTCATTCTGTCCCATCAATTTGTTTCATCACATATCTCGAAGATCTAATTGTTACAGGTTTTGAGGATGCTGGTGGGTAAGTAAGATTGATCTCTGTATTGACTCCTCAAGCTCTTGTTTCAGGAAGTACAAGGCTGGGTACGTAACAAGTTAATGTTCTGATTTGTAATTGACTCATTTTTGTATAATACGATTGCGATTTTAATCGTTGAATCTATTTCACTCATCATTGGTTTCAAGTGAGTGTAATGGAAATCAAGTCCCATATTGATCCCCATGCTGATTTTAGGATGACATCAATTTGTCGGTTTGTGTAACCTTTTACCCTTCCCAATCCTGTGGTCACTCTGCTGTTGGTATGGTATCTCTCCATATTTTATTTCATTGTAGTTATCTGATTTAGTATCAGGGTTCGTATGTGCCTAGTTCATCTTACAGGCAGATGATGATGATATAATCCTCTGCTGAAGACTAGGCCACGTGGTCACTTTTCTTGGTTATTCATTATTCCTTGTCGAATGCTGCTATCCAATCTCTACATAGTGTTTCTAGATTTTGTTACATTAGAAAATGGGGCAGCAGACTATGTTTGTTGAGTTTTAATGGTTGTTTTCATTCATATAGAGACATTCAACCTGCATTGTGTAGATTTTCAGTCTTCAGAGACATTAAGCATCTATGTTTATCATAGCTATTATTATGCTTAAATGCCACTAAAATGGTCTTAAAAATGAGCATTTCATTTTACAATTTAAGCAAGATGCCCAAAGTAAACCTGCAGATGGGTGGGTGGTTGCAACCTATGCCAAAAGCATAGATGGTCCATTATTGGTAAAATCTCAAGAGCTATAGCAATATAGAAGTATTTCCACGTAGCTCCTTGATCAAATGTCAGTATTATTGAATTTAACCTGTTTTGCAGGTTAATGCCCCTTCTCCAATGCATCAAGCATAATATGAACAAGCTTTCATGGTTGGTTTAACTTAGCTGTGTGTGTCAAGTCTCTCTCTCTCTCTCTCTCTCTCTCTCTCTCTCAGACCGGGAATCCTTGGTGTAGTGGTAAACACTTTGGCCTTGGACTATGAGGTCCAGAGCTCAAATCTTTTAGTGCGGCCTGATGTTAAGCCCCTGGAAAATGGGGTCCCCAAGGGGTGTGTGTTTATTGATTTCGATTTCAGACCCAAACAGAAGAGTATGTCGGCAACCAAACTTCCAAATCTCTCTCTCTCTCTCTCTCTCTCTCTCTCTCTCTCTCTCTCTCCCCCCTCCCCCCCCCCCCCCCCAAAACCAAAAAAAAAAAAGGAAAACCCCTCTTTTCTCCACAAAGCAGCCGTGTTTCATGCAAGACTTATATATGTGTATCACAAGGTCATGTGTACGTGAAGAGGTCAAACATTTATCACATAATAGGTCAACATTTCAAACAACATCAATCTAATCTTAAGTGGTATTAAGATGTGTATTCAAGTGGATGTAAGAACTAAAAAGCTAAGAGTAATGTTGGAAATCGCAAACTTCAAAGAACAGGATTTATTAACATTAAAATTCAAGAGCCAAACAGCTGCACCATTGCATGATCCAAAGTAGTAGGCGTTGCCATTTTTTTAAGGCGAAGCCTCACATTGGAAAAGAAATTAGCAGGAAAAGTAAGAAAAACCATCCAATTTTTTTCTCATGTGCTGATTTGGCATGTCATGTGGCACTTTTGATGATGTGGCAGTCTTAAATTTAGGGGCCTAGTTTTTATATCCCTTAGATCTTGAGCTTTTTTAGGTTTTAATCTTAGCATTACATGTGTACAAGTGATGTTTTGACTTTTTAAGATGTATCGACCAAGAATTAGGATTTGACTTTTGAAGGGCTTAATGATGTCAGATGGAAAAGTCAAATATGGTTAAAATCTCTCTTTGAGTACTTCATGAAATGTGAAGTCCTTCACATGTACATTTTGATCAATTTTTACTAGTTTTGACTAAGTCAATGAACTTATTTGATTAGCAAGCTGACAAGGTTAGGTTTCACCTCATGGAGATTGGCCCTTATTCTTGTAAGAACCTCACAGAAGGTTATAATGGAACTCCAAAAGGCTTTGAATCAACCATATTAAGATTTTTTAGTACTTATAGAATGTATTTCTCTTGAGGTAAATGCAATGTGGGCTGTTTTTTATTCCTTTTTATCTTCGCTCACATGATATGTTCAGCTTCTCCAAGATCTTTCATTGAGAAAGCATCATTAAGTTACTCTAGGTCATTTAAGATCCTCTTTAATATCCTAGGCAATAACATAACATCAATATAAAGCACAAAAATCATCGGGTTTTTCATCAACATGCTTTTTCAGTGCATAAATAGTGATCAGAAAGGATTCTTTTAAACTCATGTTTCAACATGAGTGCATCAAACTTCTTAAGCATCATCTAAGAGCTTATTTCAGCCCATGTTTCAACATGAGTGCGTTAAACTCCTTAAGCATCATCTAAGAGCTTACAAACTAGATGTTGTTTACTAAGAATGGCATAATCTTCAAGTTTCTTCAAGCATAGCTCATGAAGATAACCATGCAAGAATGTTGTTTTAACATCCATTTGGTAAAGCCCTAAGTCTGAGGCAATGGTACTTGAAGAACATTGATTTTCTATGATTTGCAACTTCTCGATTTGCCTTTGAAGTCCTTTGATTACACTTTGAATATTTTGGTGTTGAATCCTTTCTTCGTTTTCTCGTATCATTTGAATTTGTTGAATAACCTTAAGTGCAAAGAAGATTTCTTCAAATCATCTCCATGGTGCTTGATCTTGATGAAGGCTTTCTTCCCAAAAATATCATGGGAGCACTAGATTGTACCCTTTGACTAAACTATATAATATTTTTGAAATATATTTTTGATTACAAGATTACCTATGCAGATAAAACAATATAAGAATATACTTATTATACTAGAAGTCCCACAAAGCAAGACTAATATGTAGAATAAGTGAACTAGATAGGATATAAGAGATTCTACAACTTGAGACCATAGATGTGAAATAGTATATTAAAGTTACAAGAAATCCCTTGATGGGGATGAACTAGATACAAGGTATAATTGAACAATGTCTCATACTATGAGATTGCAAGATGACAAGGCTAGATTTCTAGGAATTAGACTAGATACGACTAGAACAAGGAATTAGATATGAACACAAATTGAAACTTGGAAATTAATTACTTGGAGAATGTGACTCTTTGAGCTTACGCCAAGGTTGGCAATGGTAAGATTGAGGATCTATATGGCCATGCCCTCCTTATATAGGTGTTCAAAAGCTACCGGTCCTAGGGTAGTTACAAATTGATGAAGTCAGCAATGATATCATCATGCTAAAACAAAGCCTCTAGCTATCGAAAGAAGGCAAGTAGACAATCGTTCTTAAGATGATGTTATGGGTTTGAAATTCTTCATCAATCATGAGATATGAGAATTCACATGAAATATGGGATGCAAGATGGTTTCCTTTGTGTCGATGATAGCTTTATCACTTGACATTCCTTCATCTACTCATTGTAACAATACTTTATGATGATTTTGCAAGCTTCGATACTTGTGCAAAGAATTATATGAGAGCTTTCTAAAGCTATAATCAACATCCTCTAAGAAGGTGGTAATTAAGAAGAGATTCATGCTTTTGTGTAATTTCCCAAACGTACATATTAAGATTAGGACTTTAGTTTTAGTAGAATGTGATTTGCGAACCTTGGACATATGTGAACATATAATAAGGGCAAAAGGAATCACTTTATAAATGTTTATGGAGATCTCATGTAGTGGCCAAACTTCATGGAAAAACAACTCTATAAAGCCTCAAAGAGAGCTAATACCATACAAAAGAAGAGTCCTTAGGGCCTCTATGCCAACAACTGCATGGAGAAATGCCATAGAGTTGGTATGCTTGCAAGGATATTGTTGGAAGGGACTTTGTGAGGAGTGCAAGTGCTCAACTTAACACAGTCTACCCTAATGTATTGCAATATACCTTACTAGGTTGTACATTGACAGGATGTATCGAGAGGCAATGTACCCTATGATGCTATACCTTGATGGAATTTACTCTTATTCACTATACCCTGACAGGATGTACCATGCTTCACCACGGGAAGTGTGGTCCTCAATAATTAAAAAAGTAAGAGAGATGAAAGTTATGTTAACTATAAGGAAAAGGGAGGAGTGATATGCGGTGGTAAAACACTTGTGAATGAGAGGTTGTGGGTTCAAATCCCTTGCTTGCTAAATGAGAGTCATTATTGCCACTCCTTAATTAAAGAGTATTCGTGCATAGTCAATAGCTAAGAGAGCTAGTGATGCCAAAGTTATACCAAAGTTCTATGCCTTGGAGTAAGTTGAAGGAGTAAATGTAGGCATAAAATATAGGCATAAATTATAGATTCAAGTTCAAGAACTAGAGGTAGAACTAAAAAGAAAAAATTAAAATTGAAAACGAAAATCAAACCTAGAAGTGAAAACAAAAATAGAAATAGGAATCCGAATCAGCATCGAATTGGGATTGAGTTTGGACCGCAATATCGATAGCATTGGAATACCTTTGTAATGATGCACGTAGATTCTCATGACAATATTGTAGGACTTAGAGACACACATACATAGGGAGTATGAATTCTAAAAACACACAGAAACAGAGATGCATAATAAAGAAAAAAATACGCAGTATTGGGTGTAATCTCCCCCCATGCACTCTGTTTGATGAGTCTCGAGAGTGCATGTATTTAGTCTTTTATTACATCTAAATATCGAGGTTACAATAAGGGTGGATGTATCATTTTTAGTGAGAGCCTTAGTTTTTATTTAGAAAAGCTGTATTCTACAGGGCCATTATTTGAACCACTACTTTTATGACTTTCTAGAAACAACCCTCTACGTGGATATTTTATTTACAAAATAAATAAAATATAGTTTTATTATTTGCGTTGAGATACATTTGAATAAGTCCACGCCCATCCACGTCCTCATGAACCTTCAACTGCTATGTCAAAACAAAAAGCACATTCAAATATCAATAAAAGAAACTCTAATAATTCAACATTCCATAAGTGATAACATGCTTCCACTTGAAAAAGCATATGACCTTAGTTGATAAGAAAGAAAATAAACATGGATGGCTAGTCATATGTCATCATTGAACAATAATAGGCATGTTCCATGTAAAAATATATGCATAGAAATGTATGTTTGGAGAATTTAATTATTGTGATTGTGAATGATATGCAAAAATTGAGTGATTATAATGAGGGAGTTAATGAAGTCTAATGGACCCATTGAGATTTGGTATTAGAAGGTCCTCTTGTAAAGTTGGGAGGTCGCATCAAGGATAGGCCCAACAAAGAGGAAAGAACTCAACAGGATCTACCTTGATGTATTGCGACGTACCTTTTGTTGGAAACAATGTCAAGATGTTCAAGAGAAGCCATGATAACTAGACTTTGTATATGATCGTCTACAAGAAAACGACGTTGGCGGACTGGACTAGGTGATATTCACTAAAAGTCCTAAAAGACTTGACCAAAGTTCGACCCCCGTGATCGACAGTGATATCTTTTTGAATTTCGCTAATTTTGGTAGACAGGCAACACCGATTACTTTTTCGCGATCATACATTTTTTTCATTGCTTTATGCTTTTACATTAAGAAGATCATGTAGCTTTTCCAGGCTTCTCAAAGCTATATAAGGATAGCCAACCTCAGAGTTTAATCATCACTCAAGGTGATCAATCTTCTCAAGGAGCTCTATTAAGTGCTCAATGCTAGGAGGAGATCTTAGAGGTCCTCTACATGAGGAAGAGTTCCTACACTCTTGGAGGAGGTGTGATCTACATCACGAGATCTTGGAGGAGTTCATGTCAGCTTACCATTAGCATTAGTTGCTGATTTACTGTGAGTAACAAGTCTATTTTTGTTCCTAATTGTTAGTTCACTAGTTTTTGATTTAGGGGTAATTAGAATTCGAGTTTGCTGTAAAATAGTTCTAAACTGTTCATGTTCTCCATATTCACACACACACACACACACACTCTTCATACCTATTATGTGCAAAATTTCTTGTATCTAGTTCTTATTTTTGCCTAGATTCAGAAATTCTCAGTTTGTATCATATTCACACATGGTGATTGGAATATAAGATAGTGCAGGTGAGCACTCTAACTTATCATACACTTTGAAAGACCTTGTCTATTCTCTCTCTATCTCTCACTCATCTATTTTTGAGTCTTAAGGTGTGTATGCTAAGGTTCATGTGTTGGAAGATCTTATAAACCCATGATTAATATTCTTATTGAGGCCCACCCCACTTCCAATATTTGGTAGCAGAGCATAGTTGACATACACCCTTAATAAATGAGTGACTATAGACTTGAGAATGAAGACAAGTTTGAGGGAATGTCTAATTATCCATTGTGGAGTTTTATGATGATGAATTTGTTAGTAACAAAGGACTTATGGAATATTCTCAATGGCACTTATCCAAGGCCAAGATAAGTCGAAGAACATGTTTCTTTATCTTCTAGAAGACTTGCTGTTCCTATTTTTGCTCAATAGGAGGTTAGTGAAGAAGAAGAAACTCTTTCATCATGAGGATTCCATACTACTACCTGATTACTTCATAGAGAAGAAAAATTCAAATGGGATTCAAGGGATGCACAAGCACTTTCGTATATTGCTATGGAAGTCAAGATGCATATTATAGCCCAAATCAGGTCATGCAGAACCTCTCATCAGGCTTGGTTGGAGTTAGAGAATCTCTATCAGAGTAGAAACTCTGCTACAAAAGCTCATCTAAGGAGACACCTAGACAACACAAGGATGAAAGTTGATGAATCATTTTAGTCACACATTCTGAAGCTCAAAGATTTACGAGATCAATTACTCAATGTTGAAGTAAACATTTCAGAGGAAGAAATTGTAAATACACTTCTAAACTCAGTTCCATCTATATATCGTGCTTTCATTACTTCTTTATCTCTCTTCACAAGAGATAGAGAACTTTCATTTGAAGAGTTGCAATTCCTGTAACGAAGAGATAGCTTTTCATTAAGCAACATTAAATGCAATCTTAGATAATCCTTGGATTTTTTATTCTAGAGCTACTAAGAATATGACAGGTTATCGAAATCTATTTTCTTCCCTTTCTAACTCTTCAGGTAGAAGAGTTACCATTGCAGACGGTCATGATTTGGATGTTATAGGTGTTGCATAAATGAACCTTAAGTCAAGAGCATTTGGAAATTTCATGATTTTCAATGTTCTTTATGTTTTAGACATGACGACAAATTTGCTCTCTATTTCTACTTTCTTGTTAGATGGTTATAAGGTTGTTTTTAAGAAAGATTCATGTAAGATCTTCTCACCTGATGAGGAACATTATTTACTTCACCGTGAAAATAGAAGTGGCATGTTTGCATTGTCCAAAATAAGTCATGCTCATGTTGCTAGGTCTACTACACCTAAGGAAAACATGAAGTTATGGCATGCTAGATTTGATCATATATGTTACACAACTCTCAAGCATATCAAATATCAAAGTCTGATTGAGAGTTTTCCTACTTTTGCTTTACCAAATGATGCAGAGGCATGTGAAGGATGTCTTGATGAAAAGCTTCACAAACTTCTTGTTACCGTTAGTGTCCATGTGAAAGGCCAAATGGCCACCAGACACTTCCTTGTATATGTTCTTTTATAAAACATATAGTGGCCTAGTTAGTCAGAGACTGTAAGTCTGACTGCATTTGTAAGACCTAAGAAGTTTGTCTTCATGCTCCCTGTGTACTATGTTTTTTTGTGTATTCTGCAACATCTATGCAAAGTACAGTGTGCAGCCTTAGGAGCCCAATTGTCTACCCCAAGCATATCTTCGTGGAGATGTTGAGAAGGAGAGAGCACTACAGTGCATTGCCATCGAATTACTTCACTGGTATCAGAGCAGTTCGATGGAAAAAGCTTTGTTCCTTTTGTGTGAGCGAAGCAAGCACCCGCCCTCCCCCAAGGTTTTATCTAAGGCTTACGACTAAGGTGGCGGCCAAGGCATAGACCTTGGCATACCTTGTCATTCGAGTCACCATTGGCGCCGTTGGCTGCACACGAGGAAGGACCTCAACGATCAAGGAAGATAGATGTTCCCGATACTTCTCGGAGGTCACCCATCCCAGTATTGTTCCCCCTAGAGCTCGCTTAACGGTGGCAATCTCTTGACACTAAGCTACACTCTTTTGGTGTCTGAAGAAGGGGAAAGACTAAGGTTGACATTACCTTGAACATGTTTTGGTCCCTCAAAGCTTCATTCTTTGCTTCCAAAGCCTATTTTTGAAGCATTTTTGGGTGTCTTTTGGAGCCATTTTGGAGTACTTTTGCACATAGTTCTCTTCACACAGGTCCACAAACATCAAGAAGAGTGTTTTTTTGTACTTGTCCGACAATAAATATCAACCTTTGGGGCTATGTTTTCAGCCACACGTGAAACTAGAGGTTTCTGGAAAGGTTTTCAATTTTGGTTGGAGCAGTTGCAGAAAATTTATGTAGGTTTTTTCAGCCTAAAACATCAGAGTTGATAGACACTTGCAGGCATTGTTGGCTAGTTTTGGGGTTGTGCATTCAACCTTTTAGTGTCATTTTACTACATATATTGAGCACATGCACACCATGTACGCACCTATGGATACCGCTTATGTATGTCCATGTGGTCATTGATATAGCGGATATGTTCTTGCATAAAGCCTTGTACATTTGAAAAAGAGGGACATGGTGAGGTTTTCTTAACTGGGAGACACCCAGTTGTCGGGGTTTCTTTGGTGATGCAGGTGGAACACTTACCTAACCTCGCCATAGGATATGTATGATAGTTGTTCATAGGTGCTCGATAAGCCTAACTGGCTTCTATTGGGTAACTGATTATATGTAGTGGAGTCAGTGATTCACTATGCAGGTAAACATGTCAGTACTTGCAGTTTTATGATATTTTGACACTGGTCATATGCTCATTTTGCAGAGGATACTTTGGCAAAAGTTTTCCAGATTTTTGGTTTAGTCAACTATACAGTGGTTGACTTACTCTTTGATACACTTATTCGTTGGTGTTTGGAATCTTCTAGCTCCATTATCATTCTATTCAGTTCTCTACCATCATGGCATCAGAGGCCTCAGGCACATCTGGTGCATCAGGGTCTAGTGCCAATGTTCCGAGGAGGAGCTATAACTTGCAAGGCAAAGACCATTTTGAGATCCGGAAATTTGATGGCACAAACTTTGCTCTATGGAAGAATCAGATTAAAGATGTGCTGATTCAAAGCAGGCAATGGAAGCCAGTAAATGAGATTTCAAAGAAGCTTGCTGACATGGATGAAGATGATTGGGATGAGTTAGATGAAATGACCAGGTCTACCATTCACTTGCACCTGGTAGATAATGTTTACTTTACATTATTAGATTCTGAAAGTGCAAAGGAGCTTTGGAAGAAGTTATGCAATATATATGAAAAGGAGACGACATCAAATAAAGTGTATCTAATGAGAAAATTATATGATCTTCGAACAAAGGACACAGATAGTGTTGCTTCTCATCTAAATGAGTTTGATGCTATATTCTCCTAGTTATGGATAATGAAATGAAAGTAGTATTGCTATTATGCACCCTGCCATCATCATGGGATACATTTTGCACAGCTATTAACAATAGTGCACCTGGTGGTAAACTCGTCTATGATGACATATGTGGAGCACTCTTGAGTGAGGGGATTCGTAGAAAATCTATGGTTGGCACTGAGAGTGGAGATGCATATAATGTTCATGATTCTTACCAAGGAAAGAATCAGCAACGTGGCAAGAGGAAGAACAAGGAAAAGAATGGTCAACGGAATAAGAGTAGAAGTAAATCAAGGACGAGGGATATTGAATGCCATTATTGTCATAAGAAAGGACATATGAAGAAAGTCTGTTATGCATTAAAAAATGCGAAAGGTATAGGACAGAATGTTGATGGGCATGTTAAATAATTACCTGCACCATCTACTTCGACTATGAAGATTGACAAAATTAATGCTATTTCTGATGATGATGATGATGTGTTGACACTTGATAGTACTGTGCCAACTGAGGTGCTTATGGCTGATTCTCTTTCCCACACATGGCTGCTAGATTCTAGTGCTTCTTTCCATGTGACACCACACAGAGAATGGTTCTTTAATTATGCAGCAAAGTCTCTTGGTACCATGAGACTTGGTGACTCTTACCAGTGTGATGTTGTGGGGATTGGGGATGTGGTTGTGCAGTGCATTGATGGTTCAAAATTTACTATGCATAATGTACGCCATGTACTTGAGCTATCATGCAGTTTGATGTCAGTTGGTCAACTTGATGACCTTGGTTACAAGGTGGTCTTCTATGCTCAGTCCTTTCGCATATCAAAGGGCAATATGGTTATTGCAAAAGGAAGAAAAGTTGGCTCACTTTATCCTTTATTTGTATCACAGAAAGAATACTTGTTAGCTGTTACTGAACAACCTATGGCTTGTATTTGGCATGGTCGTTCGGGCCATATTTCTCGTAGTGGAATGGAAAATCTTTCTCGTTGTGGCTACGTACATGTGTTATCTTTCTTCGATTTTTCATTTTGTGAGCATTGTCAATATGGAAAGCAAACCAGAAATGTGCATAGAATTCACATTGACTCTTCAATTCAGCCTTTAGATCTTGTTCATATAGATGTGTGTGATCTTATGCCCACTAGGTCATTAGGTGGTTCTCTTTACTTTTTCACTTTCATAGATGATGCTACTAGAAAAGTTTGGGTATATCCTATCAAATCGAAGGATGAGGTATTCCCTACTTTCAAAAAATGGCATGCTTCAGTCGAGACTGAAAAAGGAACTAAGCTTAAGGCTTTATGTTAAGATAATGGGGGTGAGTATACCTCACATGAATTCAGCCTTTTCTGTCAATCTAGAGGGATTCGCAGAGAATTTACAACTCCTTATACCCTAGTACAAAATGGTGTAGCTGAGAGGATGCATAGAACTATTCAAGATAGAGTAGTATCTATGTTGCATCACGCAAACCTCTCACAAGGCTTTTGGGCAGAAGAAGTATTGACTGCAGTTCATGTGATTAACCTTTCACTTAGTACTCCCAAAGGTGTGAAAGTGGCACAAGAGTTGTGGACAGGGAAGTCACCATATTATGATCATCTTTGAGTTTTTGGGTGTGAAGCATATGTTCATATATCCAAGAATCTTAGACAAAAGTTGGACCATAAGTCAAAGAAATGCATTTTTCTTGGATATGGTCGAGAAGGAAAATTTGGATATCGCTTATGGGACCTTGAAACACGGACAGTGAATAGAAGTAGTGATGTCATTTTCAATGAGTCTAAGATGCATAAACAACCCATTAAGGAGGTTGAAATGAGAAGAGTGGTGTTTGAGGATAGTAGTCCTCCAGTTAGCATGCATAAAAATGTTGCACATAGGGATGTTCAAGAGAATGTCCATTCAGATCAGTCTGCACATGTTTCTGTTCAACAACCATTGAGACGTTCTGCACGTGTCTCACATCCACCTGATAGATATGTTCCACGTTTAGATTTTGTTATGCTAACAGATGCCGGTGAGCCTTCTTGCTATAAAGAGGCTATGCAAACATAGGATCATGTCAAATGGGAGTGTGCCATGAAGAATGAGTTGGATTCTATTCACAAGAATGGTACTTGGGATTTAGTACCTTTGCCAAAGGGCAGGAAAGCTTTACCATGTAAATAGGTATATAAGCTAAAATTCACATCAGATAGTGCTTCTCCAAAGTACAAAGCACGACTCGTTGCAAAGGGTTTTAAGTAACAACATGGTGTTGATTTCGAGAAAATCTTCTCTCCAATGGTCAAGATGACTACACTCTGCATGTTGCTTGGATTCGTTGCAATGGAGGACTTAGAGCTAGTCCAAATGGATGTGAAAACTGCTTTCTTGCATGGAGATCTTATAGATGAGATCTATATGGAACAACCAGAGTGTTATGTAGTTCCTGGCAAGGAAAGTCTAGTTTGTAAGATTAACAAGAGCTTGTATGGACTTAAACAGTCCCCTAGACAATGGTGCCAAAATTTTGATGCTTTTATGAAATATCAAGGCTATTGTCGCAACAATGAGGATCATTGTCTTTACACAAAGAGATGCTCAGATGGCAGCTTGATATGCTTGATACTTTATGTCGATGATATGTTGATTGCTGGGAATTCCTCTTATGATTTGTGAGTTCTCAAAAAGAAGTTAAGTCAGACATTTGATATGAAGGATTTGAGGGATGCCAAACATATTATGGGCATGCGCATTACTGGTGATAGGAGTAAAAGATGCATATACTTGTCTTAAATTAGTACATATCCAAAGTACTTCACCAGTTCAATATGCAGGGTAGAAAGGCATTGAGTACACCTTTACCCACATATGTGAAATTGAGCAAGGATGATTGCCCCAAATCAGATGAGGAAAAGGAATTCATGACCAAAGTTCCCTATTAGTCTGCTATTGGTAGTCTCAGGTATGCTAGGGTAGCTACGAGACCAGAGATCGCATTTCCCGTTGGAGTTGTGAGTAGATATATGTCTAATATTGGCAAGAAACATTGGGAAGCAGTCAAGATGATTTTGAGATATCTGAGTGGCACTAAGGACAAGTGTCTATGATTAGGTAGAGGGAAAGCATCCATTATTGGTTAAATAGATTCTAAGTATGCTAGTTGTGTAGACAATCGTAAGTCTACATCAAGGTTCATTTTTCATTTTGCTGGAGGTGCTATCTCTTGGAGATCTCGTCTTCAAGAATGTACAACTATTTCTACCACAGAAGCAGAGTATGTTGCAACAAGTGAGGCATGTAAGAAAGCATTGTGGCTTTCTCATCTTGCTTGTGATATGGGTTTACCTCAGCATGTACCTCGCTTGCTCAGTAATAGTCAAAGTGCCATTGCTTTGGCTAAGAATCTGGTCTATCATGCAAAGACCAAGCACATTGAGGTGAGGTATCACTTCATTAGAGATTGCTTAGCCATTGAGCGCATTATTCTTGAGAAGGTTCACACTCGAGATAATGCTAGAGATGCTTTGACTAAAGCTCTACCATAGGATAACTTTCGACATTGTTGTCACTTGATGGGGGTTACTTGACTCTTGATCTTACATAGTCACTTGTATACTGTGTAACATGCCCATCATGTGGGAGGTATAATTTGTATACTTACACTCAAGTATTCTTTATCATTCTTTATTTTTCTCCCATAGTTACTTTGGCCATATTGGCCTTTAGTGGGAGATTGTTACCATTAGTGCCCATGTGAAAGGCCAAATGGCCACCGGACACTTCCTTGTATATGTTCTTTAATAAAAAATATGGTGGCTGGTTAGTCACAGACTCTAAGTTCGACCGCATTTGTAAGAAGTCTGTCTTTGTGTACTGTGTTTTTCTATGTATTCTGTAGCATCTGTGTGAAGTACTGTGTGCAGCCTTAGGAGCTCAGTTGTCTACCCTGAGCATATCATGATGGAGCTCTCGAGAAGGAGAGTGCACTACAGTGCATCCCCATCGAATTACTTCACTTCCTTTCAAGAAGCATGGACACATCATGGCCACAAGGAAAATGCAGATCATACATTCATATGTGAATGGTCCGATAAGAATAGATTCTATTCAAGGTTTCTATTGTATATTATGGAATCATGGAAGGTTAAATGGATTTTTAATGTTTTAAATGTCTAGAAGGTTTTAATGTGGTTGTGTTTGATCTAACAGGTGAAGAAGCATGAGGGCATGGATACAAGTGGATGCGCATAAATAAATAAATTGGAAGATTAAATCGAAGACTTTTAGAATAGTTTTATTTAGGTTTATCTTGTTGTCAAAGTGGTTCGCTTTAGAGAGAGACACCTTTTGTAAATAAAGTAGTTTTTCCTAAAAGACACTTCTAAAAGCGACAACCCTCATGTAACTTCTATTTTTAGGATGTAATAGAAATAAACCTATAAATACGTGTACTCTGAGAGACTCGTCCATCAGAGTACACGGGGAGGGGGGGGGGGGGGAGAGATTGCACCCAATATTGTGTCGATTGTTTCTCTGTTTCTGATTCTTGTTTCGTCTTCTTTCTGCCTCTGTGTGTGCATGCGCTGAGGGACCTGATAAGAGTGGTATCAGAGCTTGGCACGTATCGCTCCAGAGGGGTTTGTTTATGTTTATTTCCTTTGATCTAGCAGGTGAAGAAGCATGAGGGCATGGATACAAGCGGATGCGCGTAAATAAATAAATTCAAAGACTAAATCGAAGACTTATAGAATAGTTATATTTAGGTTTATCTTGTTGTAAAAGTAGTGGTTTGCTTTAGAAAGCGATGCCTTTTGTAAATAAAGTAGTTTTTCCTAAAAGATGCTTCTAAAAGCGACGGCCCTCATGTAACTTCTATTTTCAGGATGTAATAGAAATAAACCTATAAATATGTGTACTCTAAGAGACTCGTCCATCAGAGTACATGGGGGGAGATTCCACCCAATATCGCGTTGATTGTTTCTCTGCTTCTCATTCTTGCTTTGTCTTCTTTCTGCCTTTGTGTGTGCGTGCACTGAGGGACCTCATAACAACTGAGGTCTTCTTTCTGCCTCTATCTGTGCATGCGTTGAGCGACTGATTATCCATGTCTATTTTTATATTTATCAACTGAGGTTAGTTGCTTGTCAACTGGGAGGCATGTTGTAGATTATGGAATCATGGAAGGTTAAATGGATTTTTAATATTTTAAATATCTAGAAGGTTTTAATGTGGTTGTGTTTGATCTAGCAGATGAAGAAGCATGAGGGCGTGGATACAAGTGGATGCGTATAAATAAATAAATTTGAAGACTAAATCGAAGACTTCTAGAATAGTTATATTTAGGTTTATCTTGTTGTAAAAGTAGTGGTTCGCTTTAGAAAGCGACATCTTTTGTAAATAAAGTAGTTTTTCCTAAAAGAAGCTTCTAAAAGTGACGGCCCTCATGTAACTTCTATTTTCAGGACATAATACAAATAAACCTATAAATACGTGTACTCTGAGAGACTCGTCCATCAGAGTACACGGGGGGAGATTGCACCCAATATCGCGTCGATTGTTTCTCTCTTTCTGATTCTTGTTTCGTCTTCTTTCTGCCTCTATGTGTGCATGCGCTGGGGGGACCTGATAACAATTTCAGGTACTTTGGTACTTTCATTGATGATTTATGAAGATATTCATGGATTTATGGTCTTAAAGTGAATCCAGAGTTTTTTCTTAATTTGAAGAAATTCTTAACTATGGTTGAAAATGAAAGTCAATCAAAGATCCAGATTTTGAGAAGTGATAGAAGAGGACAATACATGTCAAAAGACTTTAAGTTTTTTTATTGAAGAAAAAGGTATTTCTCATCAACTCACTATTGCTTATATGCTAGACCATTATGGTTTGCAGAGAGAAAGAATAGGGTACTTGTTGAGATGATGCATAACATGATTTCATCCAAAAAGGATTTCTCCCAAGTTTTAGTTTGATGCAATGCATACAACTAATCACATTCTAAATAGGTCTTCCATAAAATCTTTGAAGGTCATTACACCTAATGAAGCTTATTATGAGAAGAAGCCCGATGTGAGTTACTTCAAAGCTTTTGGTTCCCAGCTTATGTTCACATTCAAAAGAAGGATCGTGGCAAGCTTGATGTAAAAGCCATTAAAGAGGTCTTTATTGGTTATGCAATTAAAAGCAAAGGATACAAATTCTATGTTCCAAATATAGGTGATATCCTACTCTCACGCAATGCATATATAGCAAAAAGTCAGATTTATGATAAGAAGGAAGAGATTCCACATTTCATAAAAATAGATAAGTATGCATCTTTCAAAAGGAATTTGGATTCTTATATTCAACCATACAAGGGGGGTGACGAACCTTCTCAAAACTTGAGATATCCATGTGAAGAAAGAGTTTCATTACCAATGTGAGTACCTAGTCCATCATCAGTACCTCTCGAAGTTTCAACTTATGAAGTTGGAGAAGGTTCAAGAGTTCCAGAAGAAAGAGATACTAAAGAACTAGAAAGGATTTCACCACTTTTCAAGAATACACCAAAGTGGTTATATCAAACCTAGAAGGACAGTGGTATAAAGGAATACAATGGAAGAACCAGAAGTCAAACAAGGAGACAACAAACATACCAGGTAAATTATGTAGAATATTTGAGAGTCAATTGAGAATGAACCATCTAGTGTTAAAGATGCACTACAAAGCGATATGATTATCACAGGTCCCAAAGATTCAAATCTTCAGTTGTTTAAAGGAAAAGTTAAGCATACGTTTGATTTAAATGACTTAGGTATCTTGCATTATTAACTTGGGATTAAATTCATATATAGAGATGAGTGTATCTACGTAACACATAAAAAATACATTGAGAAATTAATGGAAATATTTGATATGATAGATTCCAAGCTTATGCAGACACCTATGGATGTCAATGTGTCATTATTGTTGGAAGCAAATTGAAAACCATTTCATGCTACATTATATAGTCAGGTAGTTGGTTGGTTGATATATCTATGTAATAAACGTTCGAACATTCAATTTGCAGTTTCTCAAGTATCCATGTTCATGCATACTCAGCTTAAGATTCAATGGAAATCAGTTAAGAGATATTTGCAGACATTGGAAGTTTTGCAGGTTATTAAACCTTGTACCATTACGACATTGAGGGGGGGATTGTTGGAAACAATGTCAAGTTGTTCAAGAGAAGCCATGATAAGTAGACTTTGCATATGATCCTCTACAAGAAAATGATGCGGACGGAGTGGAGTAGGCAATATTCACAAAAATTCTTCTATAAGACTTGACCAAAGTTTGATCCCTGTGATTGGCACAATGATAGCATTTTGAATTTTGCTAATTTTGGTGCACAAGCGACATGGATTACTTTTTTGCGATTGTATATGTTTTTCGTTGCTTCATGCTTTTGCATTAAGAAGATCGCATAGCTTTTCAACTTCTCAAAGCTATATAAGGATAGCCGAGCTCATAGGTTAATCATCACTCAAGGTGATCAATCTTCTCAAGAAGCTCTATCAAGTGCTCAACACTAAGGAGGAGATCTTGGAGGTCCCCTACATGAGGAAGAGTTCCTACACTCTTGGACGAGGTGTGGTCTACATCAAGAGATCTTAAAGGAGTTTGTGTCAGCTTACCATTAGCATCAATTGCTGAGTTAAAATAAGTAACAAGTTTATTTCTGTTCCTACTCACTAATTCACTAGTTTCTAATTTAGGGATAATCGAAATTCGAGTTTGCTGTAAAACAATTCTAAACTGTTCATATTCTCCATATTCTCACACACACTCTTCATACCTCATAGGCACACAATTTCTTGTATCTAGTTCTTATTTCTTCCTAGATTCAAAACTTATCATTTTGTATCATATTCACACATTGTGATTGGAATACAAGATAGTGTAGGAGAGCACTCTACCTTATTGTACACTTTGAAAGATCTTGTCTATTCTCTTTCTATCTCTCACTTATCTATTTTTGAGTCTTAAGGTGTGTGTGCTAAGGTTCATGTGTTGGAAGATCATGTAAACCTATGATTAATATTGTTATTGAGGCCCACTCCACTTCCAACACCTTGCTAGATTGTACGTCAATGAGATGTACTCTGAGGGAATGTACCCTATGACACTGTAGCTTGGTAGAATGTACCCTCATTCGCTATATCCTAATGGGATGTATCTTGCTTCACTATGGGAAGTGTTGAAAAAGTAAGAGAGATGAAAGTTATGTTAAAGATAAGGGAAAAGCAGTAGAGTGTTATCACACATGAATAATTTAGTGGTAGAACACTTGACTTGTGAATGAGAGGTTGTGGGTTCAAATCCTTCCTTGATAAATGAGAGATTCGTTATTCCCATTCCTTAATTAAAGAGCATTTGCATGTAGCCAATAATGTCAATGGCCAAGGGAGCCAAGAAAGCAAAAGATGTCACAAACACAAAGGAAACCATCTTTAGATTCTATGTGATTTTCTATATCTCATGTTTGGTTCAAAATTTGAAAAAAGTAATCCTACCATCACTTCTCAAATGTGCCAAAAACCTAAGATGGACTATCTATTTGCCTGATTCTAATACCTAGAGTTCTTGTTTCAAATTGATGACATCATCGATGACATTATCAATTCGTAACCTCCATTGTTGAATCACCCTTGAAAACCTATATAAGGAGGGGTTGGCCACATATATACTTAGTCTTGTGGATGGTAGTCTTGGGAGCTCAAGGAGTCGTTACAACCAAGTAAGTACTCTCCAAGTTCTAGTAGTCTTGTCCTTTGTTCTAGTCTTGTTTAGTCTTGTATCTTGGACATCCAGTCTCTTCCTATTGTAATCTCGTAGTATGAGATCCTTTCTAGTTAGTCCTTGTATCTAGTTCATCTCCCTCAAGGGAGTTCTTGTAATCCAGACATCTTGCTTAATACCCACAATCCCGGGTTATGGGATCTCTTGTATCATCTCTTGTCGAGTTATCCATACCTATCAGTCATGGGTTTTGGGACTTCTTGTATTATTTATAGATTCTTGTATTATTTTCCCTACGTGGATGAGCTCATAATCAAAAGTATAATTATAATCCTATCTAGTCTAGTCAGAGGGCATAATCTAGTGCTCCTATGATATAAGAAGCCAAAGTTATGCCAAAATTATGCCAAAGTTCTATGCCTTGGAGTAAGCCAAAATAGTAAATGTAGGCATAGAATATAGGTTCACATTTAGGAACTAGAAGTAGAACTAAAAATGAGATCCATAGTGTGCAATCTTCCCCTCCCCCCCCCCCCCCCCCCAAACCCTCTGTTGGAGGAGTCTCTAGAGTAGGTATATTTATAGTTTTTATTACATCCAAATATAGAGGTTACAATGAGGATGGGCACTTCAAAAAGTAGGCATGTGAGTAAAAATTTGCTCACTTTTATGGAGATCCATAGATTTTATTTACAAAAGTTACATTTTATTTAAATCCTTATCTCAACCACTATTTTTATGAATTTTTAGAAACAATCTGCTATGTGGATCTTTTATTTACAAAATATATGGGAAATATAGTTTTTGTTTATTTCTAGATAGATCCAAATAAGTCCATACCCACCTACACCCTCACAAATCTTGAGCTGCTATATCAAAACACAATCACATTAAAATATCAATAAAATGAACTCCAATTTTTGGACATTCCATAAGTACTAACAAGATCTAAGGTTTATAAAACTAGGAAACCAAATTTAAGGCTGCCACATCATCAAATGTCATGCCAAATCAATACTCATAAAAAAATGGATGGATTTTCTTACGTTTCATGCCAATTTTTCACCATGGGAAGCATTGCCTATAAAAATGCATTATAGAAGTCACTGTAAGTATGCTAGCCCTTGAGGATCCTAGCCTTCTCTTGAGCATTATAATCTTAAGCGTTTGAGGCATATTTATATGTGATTGTGTGTGAAGCTTGTGAATTTTCTCATTGTGTACTTGTTGTTGAATGTTTCCCTCTACCTATTCTTACCAGCCAAACTAGCAATTCTCTAAGGTTGATAGTTTATGATGATGTGACCAATTACATAAATGGTATCCCATATGCATTAGCGTATGGCTTACTTGTGTATTTTATGGTTTCTACTAGGTCACAGATTATTCATGTCGTGTGAGTTATGAGAAAATACTTGAATAATCTTGGAAATCACATTGAAACAATTAAGTCCATCTTGATGTATTTAAAAGGATTAACAAAATGTTTATGTCATGAAAACAACCCATTAAAATTGAGAGGAATTCGTGACTCTAACATGGTAGGAGATGTGGATAAACATAAACCCATTAGTGGATATGTTTATGCGTGATAGTTGCTTGAAAGAATTAACAATACTAGAATCCTCTGTTTTACGTAAAGAATCAATGGCTTTGATTCTAATATGCTGTCCAAAAGCCTACATATTAGTGAACATTTGAACATGTAAAAGAAATTCAATTAGTAAATAGAAAATAATACATATATGAAAAAAATAAACTATTATTAAAATAAAATTATCTTTCATTCATAACCTATCATTAACTCTTTCTACTCATATGAGATTTCTTCATTATTTGCGTTGGCGCATTGCAAACGACTATATAGCCAATCCGTGAAAGAAGATATATCTGTAATCTCATTATTATCGAGATTACGTCTATATCTTTTGTTTTTTCGCATTTTACTTCAGAGATTTTGAAGTTCTTGTTCGTAATCGCTAAGGAGTGCTTGCATGAATTCGCTATTATATGCTACAAAAGTAGAAACATCATTTTTTCTTGAAATGTAAATAAGAATGGAACTCCCTTACCTGATAATACCTCATCAATTATTTTTGAAGAAGACTCGTTGGTCCATGAACGTGGAGCTTCTTTATGAACTCTTTCAAGGTACTCACTAACGTAATACATGTACTCTTCAAGCATCCAACCCTTTGCCATGGATCCTTCCGGTTTCGCTCTTTGTCGCACATAACCTTTTAATATTCCTATAAATCGCTCGACCCAAAACATCCATCGAGTGTTGACAACACCTGCAATCTCTACTTCATCTACAAGATGGACTAATAAATGAACCTGAATATCACAAAATGAAGTAGGAAGTTCTTTCTCCATCAAACATAGTAGCTCTTTGCATTCACGTTTTCTTTTGTGGGATCGAGTTTTCGTTAATCTCTTTGGATGTAATCCACCTATACATATCATAAAAACAATTATAAAGAAGTTAATTCAAAAATAAAAGATATCCAATATTCATACATATTAAATATAAAAACATCATAATTACCTTATAAGTGATCCAAGATGATAGATCACATCTCGTACTCCTTTCGTTGTACATCCATCGATAACCAAAGGTAAAATATGTTTCAAAAATTTGTGTCAGTCATGGGTCTTTAACCCAAATAAGCTCTTATCATCCATAGTAAACATGTTTTGAAAAGATGCTCCATATCTTGTAGGAGTCTTAATCAATTAAATTCTATTGTTGATAGTCTGTATCTCTTTTGTTGTAAGTACCCAAGGAGCATGTGTATAAGTCATTTCTTGTCAATTTCTATAAAAAACTGGCCATAACTTTGGTTTTGATTTTTGATCTTTCAAATCATTCCTTGATGCTATGGTATCTTTTAGTCCAAGAAGATGCTGCCATAGTGAATAACCAATATTTTTGGATATATGCACAGGATCAAGAAGATGACATACGTTTAACTCTTTCCAATACTCCAAAGAATACCATATTGATATGTTCTCTTCAAGTGCCAATTTTCCTTTACCTCTCTTCACATACTCATTATCTCAATCATCACTGAAGATTTCTGATTCTGGATCTATAAGAGGTCCATCTGTCCATTTTTTATACCAATCCATAGGCGTCATAGGTTTTGGACACTGACTTGTTTCAAGCTTTCCATTAAAGTGTATCGCTTCTCTTTTAGATCTTAATGGATAATCATCAGGCAAGAATCATCGATGTTGAAGATAAATATTTTTATTGAGTTTCTTACTATAGATTGATCTCAACCAATCACCACAAGATGGACAAGATTTATAACCCTTAGTAGATATTCCTGCATCATAAAAATGATAAAAATATAATTAGATTAAATCATATTTATTTACATGCATATTGAAAAAAAAAATTACATCAATACCTGAACAAACACCATATCCTGGAAAATTGTGAATAGTCCAAGCCACAATACTACGAACCGTAATATGTCTTTCATTGATGCTTTTCGATACATCAATGACATTAATACCTCTCCATAACTCTTGGAGATTGTCAATGAGAGGAGCAAGATATATATTCATATCTTTAACTTGTCTTTTTCTTGGGATTAAAAGTGAAAGCATTAAATGTTCCTTTTTAATGCTAAGATATGGCGGAAGATAGTAGTTGATGACTACCATTGGCTATGTTGACCATTTACTGGATTTCATGGAGAATGGATTAACCCCATCTAATGCAACTCCTAACTTTAGATTCTGTGGATTTTGTGCAAATTCAGGCCATGTAGAGTCAATATGCTGAAAAGCAACACTATCATGAGGAATTATCATTATTCCATCAGTACTTTTATGATCATGTCCCCAAGTCAAAAGCTTTGATAATTCGGGGCTTTGAAACATATGTCTAATCCGTGGAGCCAATGGAAAATGTCTCAATACCTTTTTTGGTATTTTACCTTCTTCGCCCTTATATCGAGGAGATTGACATTTGAGACATGTCAAAGAGTCTGCATATTCACCTCTATATAAAATACAATCGTTAGGACATGCATGTATACATTGATAATCTATACCAAGATTGTTGACTATCTTCTTCATTTCATCATGTGAGGTAGGAAGAATATTCTGACTTGGTAAAAACTTTTCAAATAATAACGTGTAAGTTCATCAAAAAAATATATATTAAAAAAAGTAAATAAATAAATAAATAAATAAATAAATAAATAAATAAATAAATAAATAAATAAATAAATAAATAAATATATGTATATATATATGCATATAAATTTATATATGTGTATGCTTATGTGTATGTGTATGTGGATGTGAATATGCATGTGCATGCATATACATATGTGTATGTGTATATGTATGTATATGTGTTTATATGTGTATATGTATGTATATATACGTATGTGTATATGTATGCATATATGTATATGTATGTGTGTATACATGTGTATGTATGTATGTGTATGTATAAATGTGTATATATGTATGTATATCTATGTATGCATGTGTGGCTGTGTATATTTGTTTTCGTTTTTAATTGTTTTTTGTATATTGTGGTTTGTAGTTTTTCATATCTAGACCATTGAATCGTCTGGCAGTTTCCCATTTTATAGTCAATCTATTACCTGTCTTGCTAAGTTGATTACAGATATTAAATAGCAAATACCATGGAAGGTATTTAGTCATATGTAAAATGTGAGGATCAAATTTTTCGCGAATATAAAAGATGCATTAATAGTTTTAAAAGATGGACGGACAAAAAGTGTCCATTCAATTCAAGTTCTTGTTCTTATCTTATCTAAAGTAAGAATAAAAGCCTGCATTGAATGGAAAATTTTTGTTCGCCCATCCTTTAAAATTATTTTTCCATCCTTCAAAATCTTCAAGATAAATTTGCTCCTCCCATTTTACATGTGGCTTGATATCTTCCTTGGTAACTGCTATTTAATATTTGTATAATTAGCAGCACATGTATTAGATCGACAAAAATAGGAGAAACATATGTGTCAAGAAGATTCTAAAGGTTGGGTGGACAATTCTAAAGGCTACATGCACAAAACATCTTCATTCGATAGAGGTATGTATAATTTGACCTTACTCTCATAACATTGTCTATGTGTATATATATATATATATATATATATATGCATATATATATAAATAAATAGAAAATTGAAAATTATACCTTAATAGTGTCGAAACAGATACATTACTACATCCAAAAGGATTTTGAAGATTGAGAATAAGTAAGCTCGCATTTACTCGTGTCAAACGACTTCCTTCATATACATGCTTTAGACATTCGTCTCGAAGATATTTCTCATTTTTAGAAATATCAATGCTCTCATTGTCATTTTGATACCAATCCTCAATAAAATCTGCCATGCCATCATCTTCAACATTGTCACACAAATCTTGTACTTTATCGTCTTTTGAATATAGATCTTTCAGCCTTGCATATTCCACAGGATTACTTTTGCATAGCCTCCTCATAGAAGCTTTTGATAAATGAGGTCTTACTGACAATTGTGAATGGTGTGGAGGAATATCATCAACATCATACATTGGAATCTACACATATAATTTCATTAGTATTCCATAAATGAATAAAAAGTAAACTTTAAATATAAAATTACGTATATAAGTTATTAAATATGGATAGAAATTTTTTATTCTCTCTAGCTAAAAGGTGCTCTTGGAGGTCTACGCCATCCATAATTCACTGATAGTTCATCACCGGCATGTAATGTAGTAATAGCATTGACAACTATGTATCTTGATACATCTTTACTCATGTATGGTGATTCATGAATATTTTCACGCTCCTCAAATGCGCAATTAGTTCTTGAAACTATTATGTAACCCTCGACTACCATTTATTAAACTCGCTATATTTCCATGTGTGTAAGGTCTTCCATCAATATATAATCTTTCATTTTCTGCATGTAAAATCCTTCTACTAGTAAGGGATGCTTCGTTCAAGCATATTCCATAAGTACTCATGCTTTGAACGTAACGTGAAAGTCGATGCCAATCTCCCCATCCATATATAGGACCACAAAATGACATAAGAGTGACTTCAGAGTTCGGAGGCACATACAAATCCTCTACAATAAAGAGACCACGACCAACATTAGTAATAGTGGATGGAGCAAGTATATAACGATTACCCCAAAAGTTGAAAACCTCTCCATCTAAAGGAAATGGTCCTCTATTCCATCCTCCATATCTTCTTCTATCATATGTTTGTACTAAAGAACAATCACGGGCTGGCAATGGATAATCTCCAGCCGTTTCAGTCTCTAAACTAGGAGATAGAGGATTTCTAGAAACCTCTGCTTGTAATTGATGAACAACAAGTCCATGATGTGTACGAGGTATATTAACATTATGAGAAAAATTATCATCATCGAGCAAGTATTCCTGTATATCAACAGTGATTTGATTTTGTATATGGTTTTTTAAATAAAATAATGACATTAATTTATATAAATTATACATACCCAAGCATTATCACATTGACCAAGTGATGGTGCATGCTCAAAAGTACCATAGTTTGCCTCATGTTCAATACATTCCAATCATGCGTGCCATAACAAGAGTTACACCAATATATAATATGCTCTTGATAGTAAAATTCATCATAATTCCTATCGAAGGACACATCTGAAGTGGTTGCATGGGTAGGAGGTGGTGGAGTACCCTCTGATTGATCAAAATCTGATTATAATTAGAAACAAAAAAAAATATAAGTTATGTATCCATCAAATATACTTAAAATTAAATGTTTGATACAATTATAGTATATAGTGGTTGCACGATGAGGAGACGGTGGTGGAGTTCCATCTGATCGATCAGAATCTACAAATAATGTTATTTGATATTATTAATCTGATTATTTACAGACACAAAGAATTCACATATACATATTTACACATACACACATATTCACATATACACATTTACACATACACACATATTCACATACACACAAATACACATTATTGTGGGATAAATGCATGTATTCTGTATGAATGAGTGTATATGCATGCATGTGTGTGTACGTATATATGTGGATATGTATATGTGTGTTTATGTTATATGTATGTATATGTGTATATGTATACATATATGTATGCATATATTTTTGCATGTATATGTGTATGTCTATGTGTGTGTATATATGTGTATGTATTCTGATTTTTTTTCTATTTGAGATTAAATTAACAGGAGATATTGTATGGTGGAAAAAAATAAGAGGCGACCTAACATACCACCTGAGACGTGGCAGTTTTTTTTGTAGATAGCTACATCTTCAGGAGTCATTTCCTCAACAGAAGGTACACAAATTAATAGTTTATATTTATAATTTTCATATATTTAAGTAATTTTTTACATTTAATTTATGTATTTCTTTTTTCTTAAATAAACATGCTGCTGCAAAGAAGAGAGTGGAGTCGGGCCACACATCGCACCTAGGCCAAATGGGCCATAATGGTTTTGTAGCTACATTTGTAAGTATATGTGTTATTGTGAGTATATTTTTTATTTTAGTTAAAATGCAAACAACTAATCTTTTTTATTTGTTTCAATGTAGCGGATTATGGCCGATATCCTACAAAACATGAGATCGAGTCTGCTACACATTTTGGATATCGGCGTTTGAGCGAGTATATGCGAGATCATCCAGATGCCTTTGTGAGTATTATTAAATTTTATATAATTATTTTATTTTTATGAATGGTTGTTATATGTAATACAAGAGTATTATGGAGAGGTAGATATGGACGAGGTGGAGAGACAGACAGAGGAGGGACGATCTTGATCGTCACAGGGTGATCATGATGATGAGGATGAGGATGATCATGATGCTGCTGTTGATGATGATGATGATCATGATGATCATGATGATTAGGATTCTAGTTGATTATGACATTGGATTATATGTATTTACATTGATATATATATATATATATATATATATATATTATCTATATATTTTTCATTTCAGTTATGTTTTGAATTGTGTGTATGGTATTAAGTAATGAAGAGTTTTGCTCTATTGATTGTTATTATTGTTTATATTAAGCATGTGTTTTAATACTTTAATTATATAATTCATTCATATGTGTGTACGTAAGTGAATATGTATGTGTGTGTATATGTATGTTTGTGCATGTGTATGTATATGTATGTATGTGCATGTGCATGTGTATGTGTGTGTATATGTATTTGCATGTATATGTGTAACTCTATGTGTATATGTGTGTATGTGCATGTATATGTGTATATGTATGTATGTGCATGTGTGTGTGCATGTGTATATGTGTGTGTACATATGTGCACATATATGTATAATGTATGTATATGCATGTGTATTTGTATGAAACATGCATGTGTATGTGGATGCATTTCCATTTGCATCCATGTGCATGCATGTGAATGTGCATGCATGTGGATTTGCATATACATGTATTTACATATATGTTAATGTGTATATATATATATATATATATATATATATATATATATATATATATATATATATATATACATATATATGCAATAATGCATGCATGTAAGTCTTTTTATGTGGTTGTAGAAATGTTTGTGCATATGCATGTGTATGTCTAAGTGTATGTGCACATGTATCTATGTGTGTGTATGTGCATGTGTATATGTGTATATGTGTGAAAGTGCATCTTCATCATGTATAAGTGTATAAGTGCATATCAATAAGTGTGAGTATGCTATCTGATGAAAATAACACAATTCAAATGATATACAAAGAATAAAATTGTACTTACAATAGTTAGCCATACTTTTTGCTTGGTTAGCTTCTTGAATAACCTGCAATAAAGAAAGAAAGAAGAGAGAGAGAGAGAGAGAGAGAGAGAGAGAGAGAGAGAGAGAGAGAGAGAGAGAGAGAGAGAGAGAGAGAGAGAGAGAGAGAGAGAGAGAGAGAGAGAGAGAGAGAGAGAGAATTCAAAGAGAGAAAGATATAGAAAGAGAGAAATAAAGACAAAGAGAGACAATAAAATAGAGCTTAGGCAAACAACAATTCTGCATATTAAAACTTGTTTCAGCTCGTAAGCGTAGCGCAATTGCGAACGTTGGAGAGCTCTTCGATCAGATGCGTGAAAATGCTGATCGAAGAGCTTCCAACGTTTTAATTTTTTTCATCAACAGACCGTCGTGTAAGTGATGGTAACGCGTCATAAAAACCACTGGAATTGGCATCGCATAAGCGACATTTTTTAGCGTCACTTATGTGACATTTTTAGCATCGCTTATGCGATGCAAAAGCGTCGCTTATGCGATGCAAAAGCGTCGCTTATGCGATGCAAAAGCGTCGCTTATGCGATGCAAAAGCGTCGCTTATGCGATGCAAAAGCATCACTTATGCGACACCTTTAAAAACCATCACCTTAGCGACGCTCTGTGCGAGCATTGCAAACCCCGTCGTGCCATACGTCAAAAAAACATCGTTTTATTCATCATTTAATCGACTCACACACAACGCTCATTACGATGCATTTTGCAATTTTATAGCGATGAAATTGTGTCGCCTTAACCGTCGCTATGTGCCCGTATTCCTTGTAGTGTATCCAGCTTGGTCCATGAGGATGGAAGCTCATAGTATGAGCAAAGATCTAATGGGATATATCAAAGGAGAAGCATAAAAGCCAGATTTTAAAGATCATAGTGTTCCAACTAGGGAGGAACCTGCAGATTTGAAGGTCTGGATGAAGAAGGTTGCTCAAGCAAGGAGTATCATCTATATGACATTGAATGATTACTTGCTTCCTCATATCAGAGGACTTGAAATTGCAAATGATATATGGAATGCTTTGGAGGAGCATTTCTAGAATACAACCAAGTCAAGGAAGGCATCACTATGGGTAGAATTTACCACATTCAAGAAGAAGGCCTCAGAATCAATATCTGATTATGTGACAAAGATGAAAGACATTGCTGATTCTTTAGATGCAGTTGATGAAGACATGAAGGTAAGACAGATTCTTAGAGGTTTAAGAGGAGATGAGAATTGGAATCCTTTCATATTATCAACAAAACTTTCATTGGATCATTTTACTCCTGATTTAAATCAATTACTAGGCCATATGCTAACCTTTGAGCATGATATCAAAGGGGATATTGATAAGTGCAGGTCAAGCAATATACTCTAAGGATAAGAAGAAGGATAGCAAAGGAAAGCAACAATTAGTTGAAGATGAAGGCATTCCAAGCCAAGCAAACTTCATAAGAGGTAGAGGAAGTGGTAGAAGTAGAGGAAGAAGCAGAAATAACAAGGATAATGTCAAATCTTGTTGGATATGTGGTAAGACCAATCATCTAGCTCATGAATGTTGGCATAATAATCAAAGCACTAGTAATTTTAATCACAATTTCAATCAAAGAGGCAGAGGTGGAAGAAATCAGAGAAGAGGTTTTAGAGGTAGAGGTGGTAGAATCTTCTTTGGAAGGAATGGTGGAAGAAGCTTCCAAAACCAATCCTACAATAACATCTACTACAATTATGCATCAGATTAGAAAGAAGACTCAACTCTAATCATGAATGCAACATGTGAAGTTCCAAATGAAGACCCAAGGTAGTTTACATTGATTCAAGGTGTAGCAATCACCGTGGGAACATTGCTTTGATCACTGATGAGGAGATTAAGGTAATCAATCATACATTTTAAACATGTGACAATACAAAGCACAAGGTAAAGTCTATTGGAAAGTCTAAAGATGGAAGTACTCTTTTGAGTAACGTTCTGTATGTTCCTACAATTCCAAAGAATTTGATCAGCGTAGGACAAATTGTAGAAAAAGGATATGAAGTGAGGTTTACTAATGATGGAGATTATGTTGAAGACCCTAGCAAAGGGTATAAGTAAATTGTTACAAGGAAGAAAGAAGGAAGGCTCTTCACATTGAAGGTAGGTAATGTTGGACATGCCTTGTTCACATATGGAGGGCAAAAGATACCTGAGTTGAATCTTTGGCACAAGAGGCTTGGATGCTTCAATGAAAGAGGTATTAAAGAGATTATTAATAATAGTTTAGTGCTTGGATTACCTGATGTTGCAGGTCAGCACATGACATACAAATGTGAAGCATGTCAATTAGGTAAGGCTCACAAGCAATCATACAATAAGAAAGGTTTCATGTATTCAGAAAAACTTGAATTGGTGCATACAGATGTGTGGGGTCCTTCAAAGGACTTTAGTATAAATGGTCCGAGACATTATGTGATTTATGTTGATGATGCTACTAGGTGGATCATTATTTATGTGATCAAAGAAGAAATCAGATGTCTTTAGTACATTTAAACACTATCATGTATATGTTGAGAGGGTTACAAGACAAAAAGTGAAGAGATTAAGGTCAGATGGAGGGGGAGAGTATTTCTCAAATGAATTTAGTGATTATTTTTGGAATGCACTTATAAAAAGAGGAGCTACTTGCAGGTACTCTCCTCAACAAAATGGTGTAGCAGAAAGGAGAAATAGAACTCTTGTTGAGTTTGCAAGGTCAATGATGAAAGAGAAGAATTGCCCTAATCATTTGTGGGCTCAGGCTGTAAATACAACCACATACTTGGTTAATAGGCTACCATGTAAAGCTTTGCAGGGTATGACACCATATGAATCTTGGTGGGGTAAAATACCTACATTAGATCATTGCAAAGTATTTGGTTGCTTAGCCTATGCTTATGTTCCCTCTCAATTAAGGCATAAGTTAGAACCAAAAGCTGAAAAGTATTTGTTTATTGGTTATGATGATAAACAAATGGGATACAAATTGTGGAGTCCATCTACCAAGAAATTTCTTGTATCAAACGATGTCGCATTTGATGAACAGGGTACTTGGTATTCAGGCAAAAATAGTGCTTATGCAGGTCTTGAAGAAACAATGAATCAAAAGAAAGGTAAATCAAAAGTTCAAATCTCTGAGAAGAAGAGAGTGATGAAGTGCTAGTTGGAAATGAAGACTTACCAAGGTTTGATCTAGAATATGATGAACTAGAAACTTCAAGAAGTGGAGAACTTAGAAGATCATCAAGGAACAAAAGACAACCTTTAAGGTATAGATATGAAACTTTTTTCTTGAGAACCTAAAGATTATGCTTATATAGTGAAAGCAGATGAAGGCCCATCTACATATGATGAAGCCAAAGGAAAGGAGAATTGGGAAAAAGCTATGAAGGAAGAGTATGATGCACTAATTGAGAATGAGACTTGGGACTTGTTACACAAAACCAAGTAATCAGAAGATAATTGGATGCAAATGGGTCCACAAAACAAAGAGATTTGCAGATGGAAGTGTGTCTAGGTACAAAACTGGACTTGTTGTGCAAGGATATGCACAAACTTATGGTGTGGATTATGATGAAACATATATTCCTATTGCAAAGACGACAACCATAAGGACTCTCATAGCTATTGCTACTTGCAAAGGTTGGAAATTATCTCAATTAGATGTGAAGAATGCATTTTTAAATGGTTACATTTAAGATGAATTCTACATGGAACAACAGATGGTTTCAAAGATCAACATAGTCCAGATTATGTGTGTAAGCTCAAGAGAGCTTTGTATGGCTTGAAGCAAGCCCCAAGGACATGGAATTATAGGCTTGGAAAGGCATACTTCTTGGTTATAGATGAAAAAATCATAATACTCATAGGTACAGATGAAAAAGGCATACAAATGCTTAAGAAGTAGATGGAGAAAGAATTCAAGATCAATGATTTGGGAAATTTATCATACTTCTTGGGAATGTAGATTTTATATACTCAACATGGAGTATATGTAACTCAAGAAAGGTGTTTGAAGAATTTGCTAATCAAATTTAACATGGAATATTGCAGGATAGCATCAACCCCAATGGAGTTGAACGACAAATTGAGTAGATATGGAGGAGAAGAATTCAAAGATATGAAGATTCATCAGGTTGAGAACTCTAATCAATAGTTTTGACATGAATCAGAGTGTTCCTATCATTTATGGAGACAATATGAGTTCTTGGTATTTGGCACCTAATCCTGTGTTTCATGCCAGGACTAAACATATTGAGATTCAGTATCACTTCCTCAGAGAAATGGTGATTGAGAAAGAAATAGAAATTATGTATACTCCCACAAAAGATCAAGTTGCAGATATGTTAACAAAGAGCTTAGATGGACCTAAGTTGCAGAAGTTTAAAGAAATGGCAGGTAATCACAATTAATGATTGAGGGGGAGTTGTTGGAGCAAGAAAATCACTAATTGATGATTACAAAGAGGAATGAAGGAAGAAGAATGAAGTGAAGTGTAAAGGATGAAGCATAAAGAAAAGTGAGGATTAAGAGAGAAGAGATTTGTAGACACATGTATGTTAACCTTGTAAATAGTTCATATACATTGAGACCAACTAATACCCTTGTACACATTTAGAGAAGCATATATGAGCGAAAATAGGCATCAAAATCATTTGAAATAACTGAATTCCCACGTACAATTGCTCTAAGTATTAAGGCAATCAACTACTATAAATTAGGGATTTCATGGGACATTTGAATTTTTCAAGGATCAAGGTTGGACATACCAGTGTCCCTTTCATAGGATAAGTAAGAACCAACTTTCACCCAAAAGTGCAACCCATGATTTTGCAAGAGCAATCCACCAAAAGAACATTTTTTTCTTAGGATATTTGTCATATAGACCACCTCTAGGGAGGGGGGTTGGTTTTGTCTCTTTCTTCCTCCACCCTAGCAATACTAACTCTAACCTCACTAGACAATAGATCCAAGCTTACACATTTTTTTTAATTCTTCCAAAACTATATATAAAAATATGGTATAATTATTTGTAGTTGTAAAACTATGCTTGGTGATATTGATTGAGGGGAGATCTCATGAGAGTCAAAGAAGGATTTCTTTATCCAAATATAGATCTACTTTTGAAAGTTCAACGTAGAAAGGAAAGAATCACTACATTATATTGCATAGATTTTTTCTTTGCTTGATTGAGAGAGAGTGTGTGTTTGTGTATATTTCTTAGGTCAAAGAAATTAATTGTAACTAATAGATCAACATTTAGTAGCATGCTATAGGCTCAAATAGGAGCATATCAAGTGATTCAGAAAGTGATATTGAAGTAATGGACTCATTAAGCTTCAAGGATATAAGAAATTAACTTTTTACACATCATGATTCAGAAAGTGATATTGAAGTAATGCCCTCATTAAGCTCGAAGGATATAATAAACCCTCCTCTCATTACAGATATAGATTGGATGTCCAAGATTGAAGGTGAATTTGAATTTAGACTCACCTTCCTGCATGCTAATACATTGGGAGATTCCATCTATCAAGATGATTGTGCACAATCTATTGTGGGACTTGTGAAGAGATGGATTTGAACTTGGAGAAGATGAAGTGATGTTGCAAAAATTTTGCACTAAACCAACCAAATAAACTCCAAGGATATGTAGGCAGCCCTTTTAGATTGCCAAAGGATGTATTAGACACTCTATGTACCTTGGAAGATCACTCTAAAAAAGATGAATCAAAACAGATAAGTTGGAGTAGATTCAAGAACAAAAAACTTGCTATTTATGTTCATACACCTGTCGAGTGTTTTGAACAATTTCCTGACCACACTAGCAATTGACTTGATTCCTTTTTGGGGAACTCTTATTAACTTAGTAAGCTAACAATCAAGAGTTATGTCATCAAAAGTGTTGTACTACATAAAGAGAAAAGTGTTTAGCAAGTTGTAGCATCACCCTGATTTTCACGGGCTGTAGTAGCACTCAGACCCGTGAGTGGAGAAATGTTAATATCTCACGATTCCACGAGACAATGCTTATGAAATTTTCTAAGCATATACTAGACACTATGCTGATTCTAGCAAGCTTTGAATCATGGAAAAGTATGAAGTACACACTGAGAACCAGCTCTAAGAAAATGATTATTTTGATGGAGTGTTGACAGAGAAGTAGAGAATGAAGAGATATAGTCGACTTCAAATGAACATATCTCAAGATTGAAACACCCAATTGAAATTAAATTTTATGAGTATGTAGTAGATCTAAGGAGAAAACTTTATCAACGTAATTTATTGAAAATGATGCACCAAGCTCAGAGAAATCATCTCTGCAATCTGATTGAGAAAATTGAGAGATATGGCAGTGAACAATATACTCACAAAAGCATGAAGATATCAACTCAAATGATCATAAAAATGAAAGTATATTGATTGTAAAGTATAATGGACTTCCTGATGCATATGTGTGCCTTGAACCCACACTTTGATATGGCATAAAGCTCTACTAATGGAGGTCTAGAAAATGCAACTAGAAGGTCATGTATTTATAGTGATACTAGGAGCCGAAATTTGAATTTAAATCTCCCCTAAAATCACTCTCCAATCTTTTTGTAATTGATTTGATTCTCCAACTACCTTCAATCACAAATTCGTGGCTTCTCTTTTCTTTTTTCATCAAGTGGACTCAACCACTTTAGATTCCTTCTACTTTTACATCAAGTAAAGACTTCAAACATTACAAGAGCTAGTTCACAGGTGAACTTTACAAAGACTAGACATTTCCTTCAAGTCTCTAGGTCTCTTGATGACTCAATCTATCACTTGGACTTGCCATGGACTTGTTCCAATAGGACTGAGGGATTTGGCTCTCTTGAACATCATCATGGCCCATGCCAGAGAGAGAGTTGTTAGCGAACAAGATGGAAGCCTATTACATGGCTTAACTTAAGGACTCCCTTAAGTCCAAGAAAGATGAGCTTATTCAAAAGAAAGTTGAACTCAAAAGGAGAGAAGATCAGCTCAATACGAACCAAGAGAAAACTTGGGAACAAGTAATGCAACAACATAGTGGTCCAACACTATCACATGCAAATGCATATCAAAATGCATGGCTACAAATAGGATCTGTCCTAGCTCACCTTCCAAGTAGTGAGTTCGAAGGATTATTAAGACCATACCATGACAGAATAAGAGTAGGAACATCATTTGAACATCATGAAAAATGTTATACAAGAGGCATTTAGAAAAGGAATCACTAGCCCCAACAAATGATCAGATTTGCTCAAAAATTGATAGAAAAAGTTTCTAATAGTGTTCTTCTCACACTCATACCTGAAGAAAAAATTCAAAAGGTGGTGTAATCCCATCAAGAAACCTTGCTAATGCACCAACCTAATGAGCCAGTCCTTAAGCCCCAAGTGACTATAATAGAACTGTAACCCATCCAAAATAATTATCCACTTCCTCAAGATCTATTGTTGTTCTTTTTTAGAGTTCTAGATATGTGATGGTATAATGAGAAGTGACTTACCTCTTAACAAGTCTCTTAGTCCACAATCATGAGTTGACATGCTTTTTGAGTCTCTTCCATCATACCTTAGAGATGATGACACAACCTCAGAATGCAAGAAAGCTAAATCATTGAAGCTAACTCATGACCCCATAGGAAAGAACAATGACACAGAGTCATACATACATGAAATCCCTCTCGACAATGTTGGTGATTATAGTGAAGTGGATGAGGGAAATATGGTATTGATAAGTAGCTATAATGGTGTGGCTAGAAAGGAAATTGTAGATTCAAACATAGGAGCAGCCATTGTTGCACAAAATTTATGGGAAAAGTGGGGGTAATCTAGTCTTACAACCCATTAGGATGCACCTACAATTAGCATACAAACACATGGAGATACCCTTAGGTCTCTTAGAAAATGTTGTCTATAGAGAACACAAATTTGTCCTTATGTGGAAAATTCTCCACAGAGTAATTTGGATCAATGTCAAAGCCAATAAGATTTGTGGTGTGCCCCCATGGTGTAAGAGATACACTAGTGGAAGAATCATCAAACATAGAAATGTCTCCACTTGCTTCTAAAGTTACCTCTTCTTCTTCATTGGAAGCAGACATTTCTTATTCAAGCTATTGTATGCTCCATTGCTCTATGGAATTCCATTAGAAGTGAAGCTATCCAAAAGATTTGGAAGGAAATAGTGTGTGTTCAACTTCGACAAGCCTCCTAGAGAATGTTTAGTTGAAAAATCCCTTGTATGTCTTGGTAGAAGAATTCAAAATTGTAAGAAATCCCCCCCCTTTAGACACCATACGAAATTTATTATAGAAAAAACAAGTTAAAATATGAGTGTGTTCCCCATGAAGGAGAAGAAAACTACCCAAATTCTTTCAAATTCTATTTTTTCCCCTTTGTTGTTACTCAAATGGTGATCTTTGAAAAGAAAACTATATCAAGCATTGAACTCCTAAAAGAGTCAAACTAAAACCTTCTCTTTCTAAATAGACTTTGCTAATGTGTAAAACGTACTAGAGTGGGATTTGATATTGTAATCTCTTCACAATAGTTTGGTACTAGAACATGACACTTAAAATGTCTTTTTTTGACAAATTTCCAAAAAATCAGACACTTTACAAAGAGAATTCGAGAAAATTCTTTAACACACATTTTAGCTATAATACAAATATTAATGAAAAATTATAAGATACATTAAATCATGTTTTGTGTTCATGTCAATAGCCTCTTAAGATACTGTGGTAGTGAACAAGATGAAAATTCTTAATCAAATGTGATTTTTATCAAAAGAAAAAAATCCGTTATATGATAGAAAAAAATATACACATTCCTTAAAACATAGAACACACACTATGAAACTCAAATTTTTTTCAAGTCAATTAAAATCAATTATGTTGATTGTATACACAAAAAACAATAACTAAGTTTTACACATGATTCAAACCAACTTATGGGAATCCACAAAGGTGAAAAATATACCACCAATCAAACAAGGTATAAATACAACAACAAAGGTATACACATGTTAAATAAACTACTATGAATCAATTACCAAAAACAAAAATTAAGGCCTACAAATATGATTCAAAAAAATTTATGGACATCATCCAAGGTGTACATGTAAGTTACCAACCAAAAAACAAAGGTCTTTTATGGATACAACAATGAATCTTTAATTGTGTAGGCATCAACCAAATTCTACATATGCAATCATGAACAATTTATGGGTACAGAACAAAGCATACACATTTATGGAAGAGATCTAATTTCTTCAAATGAACCAAGATAATAAGTCCTTAAACAAGATATACACATAAGGGAACTACCAATATGTGAAAATCAACCAAGTTTTTCCCATCTATGTATGCCAAAATAAGTAGATATATGAGTGGACACCAACCAATATATCCACATACAAATATCACCATCAAATTAAAATAATTCCAAATCATGAACATTTAGCTTGATATCAAATAAAAAAGACTAGCTCCTTCCAGACAACAAGAGTCACTTACACATAGAATCAAAAGAAAATATAGTTTTAATATTTTTTTTTGGTAGTTATTATATGCATAAACACACATAGTCCCATGCACGTGCATACTCAGAATAATATGCAAAAGTCTTTGATAGAGTCTTTGATATCATAAAAATGATAAGCATCACTTGAAAACATTTCATCATTTCCATCATGGATGTCATCTTCTTTTCTTCAAATGAAATATGTATATCAATTTTTTCATTCTCTTCACAATCACCATTCCCTATCACATCCTTATTCACAATATAAGTAATAACCACATGTCATGAAAGCATGTTTTGGAAAGTTTAACGCCTAGAAGATAATTTAAATAATTAGTATTTTGCATCATAATTTTGTATTGTACCTTTAAATTTATGTTCTTTTCATGAACATGAAAATATAATCTTTGCCAATTCAATTTGAAAGTCAACATCAAATCCAATGGCTACTAGTTCAAATTGGAGGCCTTTTGACTCTAAATAAAAATCTCCATTAAATAATCATGAAGGTTTTCCATAAAAAAAGATTCAATACTTGAAGGGTTGCAACTAAAATTTTCATGGAAAGTGATGGTTCTCAATGGGCTCTTGATTTTCTATTATCTATTTACTTTCTTGCTAGAGGCCAAATGATAGTGAATTGTTGAAAGTAGAAAGAGTGTGCACAAAAATGTCTTTTGATGAGGGACCTAGAAACACAAGAGTCTTATTTGAGTTAATGGAAAAGATCCTTTCCATAAGTATTATGCAAGGATCGACTCTAGATTGGTTTGTGATTAGTGTGATTTGACGATTCATGAATTCCATATGTTATCTAATACTTTTTAACATATGTTGATTGTAAGCATCACACGTTTGGAGGGCTATCGATGACTTGAGGGCTTGCTTTTGGGGAGTGGGGTTTTGACTGATCCTCATGGGGATGGTTGTTGATATATTTAGGTAGTGATGTGTGTGAACACACTAGGACCGCCAGGGCACTTTTTTCCCTCTTTAGGAGGTTATTTTCCCCCGGCTCGTATATACGTGTATTGCCCTAATGGGCTACTTATCTTTGTACATTCTCTAGTAATACATTCAGTATTGTGTGTTTGTGCTCCAAGCTTCTTCTTCTTCCTTGTGCTATTCGCATGCTTCCGCAGATATCTATCTCCAACAATTGGTATCAGAGCAGGTCATCGCTTCATCTAGGGCGCCATCGACATCCTGCGTTTGCAGTCTCAAATTCGCATGAAATTTGGTGAGCATACTCAGGGTGTTTACAGTCTCAGATTCGCTCGTTTCGGCCTCCGAACGCATTATCACAGCGCTTGTGCAGGCTATTTTGTCTTTTTGTGCCAAAGGTATATACCAGTTTTTGTTCGCCAGTATAAGCGTCTCGAAGTCTGCTACAGGTCTAGCAAAATTCGTTGGGGTAGTTCTATTCAACTTTTTGAGACAGAGTCAATTTTATGCATCAAGGTATTTTAGTCATCGGCCATGGCTGAAAGCAGTGATGTATTCCGTATGTTGGCCGTTGAGGATAAGTTAGATGGTACCAACTACCCATTATGGGCTTCTATGATGCGACATGTATTGGTTACAAAAGGATTGTGGAACATTGTGCAGGGTGTTGAAAGACGTCTTGTTACACCTCTGACTACATGTACTGCAAATACAAGTGTTGGAGCAGATGAAGATGGTGTCGAAGATGATATTCCGTAGATTCCTGTTCGTGTTGCTGTTTTTGCTGCACGTATTGCAGAGCAGATTCGTTGGGATGGCAGAGATGCCCAGACACATGCATTGATAGCTTTGTCTGTCAAACATGCTATTATTCCTCATATTTGCTTTTGCAGAATAGCTAAGGATGCTTGGGATACACTTACCACATTGTACCAAGCTAGGAATGAGGCTTGTGTTGCTTACCTTCGAAAATAGTTGGAGAGTGAGCACATGAATGAAGGTGATTCTATGGAAACTTCCTAATAAAGATCAAAGACTTGAAGGAACATTTGATTTCTGCTGATGAGGTTATACCAGATAGCTCACTTGTGCAGACCGTTGTGAATGGTCTTCCTGATTCATATCAGAGTTTTGCTTCTACTCTTCGATTGATGATGAAAGGCAATCCAAATGCCTTGTCATTTGAGGAGTTAGTCTCTGTTCTATTGCAGGAAGATCAGTCCACGCAAAACAGGTCCATTATGCGAGTTGCAGATCAAGCTTTCCTGGCTAGTCAGAAGGGCAAAGGAAAAAGGAGCTCTTCAACTAGTAAGCAGAAATCTGCTAATTCTGCATATTCGAAGAAGGAAGATAAAGATGAGAAGAAATTAGAAAAGCAGAAATTGTTTTGTAAGTACTGTAAAGGGAATGATCATATCATAAAGAACTGTCCAAAACTAGCTGCTAAAGAGGCAAAGAAGAAAGAGGCTGGAATGGTTGTTGCAGAGGCCTCTACACCAAAAACAGAGTCTGCAAATCTTGTGCAGGAAGAAGAATGGGCGTTTACTACTGTCTGCAATTTTGACCCATCTTCTCATGATCAATGCATGTGTGCAGTAGACTCAAATGTTTGGTACTTTGACAGTGGGGCGACCAAACATATTACCTCGCAGTGCAGTTTTTTCTCTTCACTCGAGCCTACCCCTACAGGGAATACTGTTACATGCGCCAACAACTCCTCTTATCCTGTTATAGGAGTTGGTAAGAACATTTTGGCTACTGCTGATGGTAGTTCTTTCACTTTGTCAGATGCTTTATTTGTGCTAGGGATCAAGAAGAATCTGTTATCAGTTTCTGCATTAGCCAAGATTGGCTTGGTTGTGAAATTTGTTGATGACAGATGTACAGTTCATGATCTGACAAATGGCGATGTTATTATTGCTTCTGGCATTTTATGTCATGGGCTGTATAAGCTCACAGACTATGAGAGATCTAAAAATGATTTGGCATGTGCAATAAATGATTCTCAGGCTATGTCAGATGCAAAGCTTTGGCATGCATGCTTTGGTCATCTGAATTTTGCTAGTCTGCTACGCCTGCAGAAATATGAAATGGTGTCCTCTTTGCCCAAACTTGAGGCACCTGGAAAACATTTTTGTGAAGGTTGTATTTTGGGCAAAATGTAGTGTTCCTCCTTTCCAAAATATGGTTCAGTTCGGGCTACACAAAAATTGCAGTTTGTACATAGTGATGTCTGTGGTCCTATGCAAACACCCTCTTTTGGAAATTACCTTTACTTCGTGACTTTCATTGATGATTTTTTCAGGCATGCATGGGTATATCCACTCAAAGTAAAATCGAAGTGTTCATGTGCTTTAAACAGTTTTTGGTTTTGGCTGAAAATCTATTAGCATGTAAAATGGGCACCCTCCGTTCTGATCGAGGGGGGGGGGGATATATGTCTTCTAATTTTAATGCATTTCTGGCTGAACGTGGGATAAAACACCAGTGTATAGTGCCATATACACCTCAACAGAATGGAGTTGCTGAACGAAAGAACAAGTCACTCATGGAGATGGCGAGGTGCATGGTCAAGAGTCAAGCTTTACCACATAGTTTCTGGCTTGAGGCTGTCATGTGTGCAACATATGTACTGAATAGGTGTTCCACTAAAGCGCTGCAGTCTATCACTCCATATGAGGCTTGGCATGACCGCAAGCCATATGTTGCTCATCTGCGTGTTTTTGGTTGTTTGGCATATGCACTAGTGCCTGAACAACATCGCAGAAAATTGGATGATAAGGCAGTAAAATTTATTTTTGTTGGTACAGTTCGTAAAGTAAAGGCTATCGTCTGTATCATCCACAAACTAGATGCATTTTGGTTAGCCGTGATGTTGTCTTTGTGGAAGATGCTATTCAGCCATTGCTTTCATGTACTAAGGAGACATCTGTTAGCTCCAAAGACATGTATGATACTTTGATGCCTCTTTTTACAGGTGGACAGTCTAGTGCTGGTCCTAATTAGGCAACTTCTCAACCTTTGCAGGTTTCATATGATGATGTAGATCATTCCATTTCTGATGCAAATTTACGTGATGCATTTGTTGATGAGAGAGCTGATATTGAGCAGGCAAAAACTATGCCAAAATGGTTGGTGTAGACTTTGCGTGACAACAAATTAGATGCACCTTTGTCATATCGTACTTGTTCAAGCTCTCATAGTGCCTCCTTTGCATCAGATTGCTATGCTATGGCTGCATCTAGTCTCTGTGATGAGAATGAGCATGTTTCTTTTGATGAAACATAGAATTCAAAAAATTGGATGGCTGCTATGCAATCTGAATATGGTGCTATAATGAAGAATGGTACATGGTCTTTATGTGACTTGCCTCCTGGCAAGAAGGCCATTGGCACGAAGTGGGTATACAAGATGAAGCGTAAACCTGATGGTACAGTTGACAGGTATAAGGCTAGGCTTGTTGCAAAGGGTTATGCGCAAGAAAGAGGCATTGATTTTGATGAGACCTTTGCACCTACATGCCGTATGACTACTGTTCAGAGCATTTGTGCACTTGCAATCCATCATGGTTGGAATGTACATCAATTGGACATTAAAACAACATTTCTAAATGGTGATCTACATGAAGAAGTGTATGTTTTTCAGCCCCGTGGCTTTGTGCAGAAAGGGCATGAAGACCAGGTGTGCAGGTTAAAGAAGGCATTATATGGTTTAAAGCAAGCACCACGTGCTTGGTATGAGAAGATACATGCCTATCTGGTTGCACATGGTTTTGAGAACAGTCCAACTGAAAGCACCTTATATGTTAAGCATGCTAATCATGTGCTTTTGATCATTGTTGTCTATGTTGATGACATGCTGCTCACTGGTCCTATTGAGAAGCATATTGCTGATTTCAAGGCTGATTTGCATGGCTCATTTGAGATGTCTGATTTGGGGCTTTTGCATCACTATTTGGGCATTTAGTTTATGCAAGTTGATGGTGGAATGGCTTTGTGTCAAATGAAATATATTGACACATTATTGCACCATTTTGGCCTTGAGGATTGTAAGCCTATTGCCACTCCTATGGAGACACGTTTACGATTGAGTCTTCATGATGCTGGAGATGCATTTGATGCTGTTCTCTATCAGCAGGCTGTTGGATGCTTGATTTACTTATGCATTACTCATCCAGATATTCAGTTTGTTGTCTCACAGATGAGCAGGTTTATGCATTGCCCAGGATTCACGCATTGGAAGGTGGTTAAGCGCATCTTTCACTACTTGAGTGGTACTCGGCTACTTGGGTTGTTTTATCCCAAGGGGGGATCACTACCGCCAGATTTGCATGCTTTTTTTGACTCAGATTGGGCTGGTTGTTATGATACTTGTGTGTCCATCAGTGGTTTTTGCTTCATGCTTGGTAGCTCATGTATATCTTGGTTGAGCAAGAAGCAGCCTACTGTGGCCACTTCTAGTTGTGTGGCTGAGTATGGGGCAGCTTTCACAGGGACTATTGAGTGTGTGTGGCTTAGACGCCTTATGGCTGATTTGGGTGTTGGCCAGTCTTCTGCCACCACTTATCACTATGTCAGGGAAAGGTTCTCTACTGGGGAGATCAGCTTGGCATATGTGCCCACGTAGGAGAACATTGTAGACCTTTTCACGAAGGCTCTGCCTAGGGAGAAGTTTGAAGCTTTTTGCAAAGCTTTGGGCTTACTTCCTTTTGTGGAGTGATTTCCACATAGCTTGGCAGTTCCTTATACATGAGTGCCAGCTCCTTGTTCACCGCATCACTCCCAGGGGGGATTTGTTGATATATTTAGGTAGTGATGTGTGTGAACACACTAGGACCGCCGGGGCACTTTTTTCCCTCTTTAGGAGGTGTTTTTCCCCCGGCTTGTATATACACCTATTGCGCTAATGGGCTACTTATCTTTGTACATTCTCTAGTAATACATTCAGTATTGTGTGTTTGTGCTCCAAGCTTTTTCTTCTTCCTTGTGTTGTTCGCGTGCTTCCGCAGACATCTATCTCCAACAATGGTGTCCAAACTCACCACCAAAACTAGTGGAATGATTCACCATGCTTACACATAGAGTTGCATTGGATAAAGGCTTATATTTTGGCATCTATTGCATGAGTTTCTATTAAGTGTTTTTTAATGTTCAAAGAATTATCATTCTACTTATGTTGTGACTAAAAAATATCATTATCTTCTTCTTGCATTGGTCACAATCTTGTTACTGTGTTCCAAAGTATTTCACATGATCACATATGTTGTCTTGCCTCAGAATCTATGCTTATTCTTATGATCTTCCCACCCCATAATTAGGTTTTCATGCCACATGCTATAGCTTAGAGGTAGTGGACTAATGAAAAATTGTGTTAGGGATCTTATAATGCACTAAATGATCATCTAATCTTCCCTAATTACTCGATTTCATCCTCTACTAGCACATGTCACACATGTAGAGAGTACACATGCAACAACCAAATGAAAAGAAGAGTGTACTCACAAAATGAAAGAGTTCACATGGATTAGATTGAGCTTGCCAAGAGTATGGAGTAGACTTCTCAAGCTTCTAACCAAGTACACATGGGGGGAAAGGCCCTCATTATATAGAGTTGGAGGGGGCTCTCCAAAGTACATCAAATGTGAGATAATTCCCCTTGAAGGAGAATGAATATACAAGTAGATGCAAATGACAAGGTACCCAAGTACAAAAGAGATTTAATATAAAATGGAAATAAAATGGAAGTAAAATGGAAGTAAAATGGAAATGAAATGCAAATGGAGTGCCTTCTAGATACAAAATGGAGATGCACTCATGCAGATACAAATGAAAATGATGTAGGAGAAATCATGTCATCAACATCTCCTTTGTAGCTCCATTTTGGAGCAATTCAATGCTGCAAAGGTCCACCAAGCACTAGAGTGAAATTGGAGGTAGAGCCTTCGTGAACATGTCCTCCAGGTTCTCTTGAGAGGTGCACTAATCTAGAGTAATATTTTGAGATATGAGCTTCTTGCAGATGAAATGGTACTAGATATCGATGTGCTTCATTTGAGCATTGAACATTGGATTCTTGGCAATGGCCAAAGATGACTGGCTATCCATGTGGATGCATGTCAGAATAACCTATAAAACACTAATATCAGATAATAAATGTCAAAGCTATATGGCCTCACATGTTGCAAAGCTTGATGCTTGATACTTGGCCTCAGTGGATGACAAAGCAACTATAGGTTGCTCCTTACTTGCCCAAGAGATAGCTCCTGAGCCAAGCAAGAACATGTATCCTGAAGTAGACTATTAGGAATCAAGATCACTAGCCCAATATATCTGAAGAGTTTGATGCCCCCTCTGTACCAAAGACCATGATCTTGAGTGAGGGCAAGGTATTGAAGTGGTCTATGAGCAACATCCCAATGTGTCTAATGAGGTTGATGTGCAAACCAACTCAGTATCTTAATGACATAGGCAATATCTAGTGTAGTGTTTGCTAGGTAAAGTAATGAGCCAACAAGTTTTCGATAAGTATGCACATCCACAAGTGATGATGAATCCTCCAATGTAAGCTTGATGTTTGGATCAAGTGATGTAGATACTGAGCGACATTACTCCATGTTATATGTGGAAAGAAGATCAGAGGAGTACTTCTTTTGTGATAGGAATATACCTTCTTTTGTGTGCCAAAATTTCATACCATAACTAGTGAAGTGCACAAGGATATGTCATAGAGTACTCAAGGTGAAGCTATGTGATGATGAATTGGATGCATTCTTCATGTGAACCTGTCAAGTTCAAGTCATCTACATAGAGGATGAGTATTGCAACTAAGGACTCTAGAGTCTGATAGATGTACAAGTTAGCATCGGTAGTGCTCCATTGAAATCCATTATCTTCAAAGAACTTGTGGATCTTTTCATACTAGGCTATGGGAGCTTTCTTAAGTCCATAAAGTGCTTTTTGAAGCTTGTACACTTGATCTTCCTTTCATTTGATCTTGAGACCTTTAGTTTATTCAACATATACTTCTTCTTGAAGATCTCCATTGAGGAAAGCACTTTTGACTCGAGCTCGTAAATGGGTGATTTGAAGTGTGCACTTAGTGCAACAACGATTATTACAATTGTAACCTTGTAGTAGGAGAAAAGGTTTCTTCATAATCAATGTCATGTTCTTGCTTATAACCCTTAGCTACAAGTCTTGCTTTGCACTTGTCTAATGTACTATCTAATTTGTACTTGACTTAGTATAGCCACTTAACTCCTATGACTTGATGACTTGAAGGCTTAGGAACAAGTGTCCACATGTTGTCCTTTTCAATTGCATCCATCCCTATTTGCATAGCTTCTTCCCACTCAAGTTGACCTTAAGCTTCTTCGTAGTTGGAAGGTTCTGGAATCTGTTGAATCTGATACATAAGTGCATGATTTACATAGTAACTTTGTTCTTGTACCTTCTTTTTTTATGAGCTTTTGAGATCTTTGAGGTTGGTGAAAAATACTTGAGTCTGAATTTTGATTAGAAAAGATGGTGTCCCCCTCTGAAGTATACATGGATGGACTCAAACTTGAACTTGGATCTTTGATTGAGTATGTTGAAGCTTCATTAAATATGATATCTTTCGAGATTGTGTTGGAGTAGTTCTCAAGATCCTACAATCTATAAGCTTTAGATTGTTCACTATAGCCAATGAAGAGATGTTTCTTGGAATTGGATTGTAATTTGCTTTGATCATCCTTTGGCACATTACAAAAGCTTCACTTCCAAATACTCTAAAGTAATTGACATTGGGCTTGTGACCATAGTAAGCTTCAAAAGGTGTCTTGTTATGTAATGCACTTGTGAAGCCTCTATTGATGATGTGCAATGTAGTGTGTACTACTTTTGCCCAAAATTTCAATGTTAATGCTTTTTTCTCAAGCATCGTATGTGCATTTCCATTATACTTTAAATCTTTATCTCGACTATTCTATTCTGAGATGGAGTGTGAGGTTGAGTGACTTTCCGCTTGAAACCCTTTTGCTTTAAGAAATTATCAAAGTCGTGATTGATGAACTCACCACCTCCATCTGATCTAATAATCTTTACTGACCTGGGTGCCTCATTCTCAACTTGAGATATACCTTCTCGAAACTTGGAAAAGGTACCTGCCTTGGAATTCAAAAATTATACCCAAATGCATCTTGAGTGGTCATGTACTAGAAGAAATAAGTAGATGAATCCACATAGTGAAGGGTTCATGGGTCTAGAGAGGTCCATGTGGAATAGGACTAGAGGGTTTGTAGCTCCGGTGGAAGCCTCCTTGGGAACGGGAGCCCTGTGTTTCTTTCCTTGGGTGCAAGCTTAGCATAGAAATTGTCTTAAAATTAGCCATGCCATACTTTTGCAGCATACTCAAGGCATATTGCCTTTGCGACATCCATATACATGTTTCTATATGTATAAAATCAATGCCCAAGTAATAGCACAACACACCAAGATCTTTCATGTCAAATTCCTACATAAGGAGTTGCTTTACATCTTTAATGCTTTCTTCATTACCACCTCCTACAATAAAGTCATCAACATGAATAGCTCATGTGGATACAAATGGAAGTGAGCTACAAGAACTCATGTTGTCAACACATTATACTACTCTTTGGCAGGGCAAAATAAGGAAAAAGATCCATATTTAGAGACCATGATTTCCCTAGCCTAGGGAAACTTAGGGCAATCTTCCCTTGTCTTTGATTTAGATCTACGAGAGACCAACTAATACCCTTGCACACATTTAGAGAAGCATACATGCGTGAAAATAAGAATCAAAATCATTTGAAATAGCTGAATTCCCACACACAATTGCTCTAAGTCTTAAGGAAATCACCTACTGTAAATTAGGGATTTCATGGGACATTTTAATTTTTCAAGGACTCAAGATTGGACATACCAAGGTCCCTTTCATATGATAAGTAAGAACCAACTTTCACCCAAAAGTGCAATCCACGATTTCCCAAGAGCAATCACCCTCTATAGATAGACCAAAAGAACATTTTTTTCTTAGGATATTTGTCATATAGACCACCTCTAGTGAGGGGGGTTGATTTTGTCTCTTTCTTCCTCCACCCTCAAGATACTAACTCTAACCTCATTAGAAAATAGCTCCAAGCTTACACATTTTTTTTAATTCTTCTAGAAGTATATATAAAAATATGGTATAATTATTTGTAGTTGTACAACTATGCTTGCTCATATTGATTGAGGGGAGATTTCACAAGATTCAAAAAAGGATTTCTTTATCAAAATATAGATCTACTTTTGAAATTTCAACTTAGAAAGAAAAGAATCACTACATTTCATTGCATAGATTTTTTTTTCTTGATTGAGAGAGAGTGTGCGTCTGTGTATATTTCTTAGATCAATAAATTAATTGTAGCTAATAGATCAACATGTAGTAGCATGCTATAGGCTCAAATAGAAGCACATCACGTGATTCAAAAAGTGATATTGAAGTAATGGCCTCATTAAGTTCCAAGGATGTAAGAAATTATTTTTTTACACATCAAGTGATTCAGAAAGTGATACTGAAGTAATGGCCTTATTAAGCTCCAAGGATATAAAAAACCCTCCTCCCAACACGAAAATAGATTGGATGCCCAAGCTTGAAGGTGAATTTCAAATTTGACTCACCTTCCTGCATGCTAATACATTGGGAGCTTCCATCTATCAAGGTGATTGTGCACAATCTATTGTGGGACTCAAGGATTTGGCTCTCTTGAACATCATCATGGCCATGCTAGAGAGAGAGTTGTTTGCAGACAAGATGGAAGCCTATTACGTGGCATAACTTAAGGAATCCCTCAAGTCTAAGCAAGATGAGCTTATTCAAAAGAAAGGTGAACTCAAAAGGAGAGAAGATCATCTCAATACAGAGCAAGAGAAAACTTTGGAACAAGTAATCCAACACTATCCCATGCAAATGCATATCAAAATGCATGGCCACAACTAGGATCGGATCAGTCCTGGATCACCCTCCAACTAGTGAGTTAGAATGATTAATAAGAACATACCATGATAGAATAAGAGCAGGAATATCATTTGAACATCATGAAAAATGTTATCCAAGAGGGACTTAGAAAACGAATCACTAGCTATGTCCCAACAAATAATCAAATTTGCTCAAAGATTGATAGAAAAAGTTCCTAATAATGTTCTTCTCACACTCATGCCTAAACAAAATTTTCAAAAGGTGGTGTAATCCCATCAAGAATCCTTGCTAGTGGACAAACCTAATGAGCCAGTCCTTAAGCCCCAAGTGATTGTAATAGAATTGCAACCCATCCAAAGTAATTATCCATTTCCTCAAGATCTATTGTTGTTATAAACAAGGAGGTTTCTTGATAAAATGAACTCTAGCATCAAAATCAAATAAGGAGGCTCTACATCACCATAAACCTCTTTTTTAGAGTTCTAGATATGTGATGGTATAATGAGAAGTGACTTACCTCTTAACAATTAGTCCACAATCATGAGTTAACATACACATGCTTTTTGGTGGAAGAACTACAAGCAAGACTTCTACCATATGAAAGGCCACCCTCTCCAATTGAAAGCCCAAAACTTGATAGAGTGGTGGAAATACCACTCGAAGAAAGTTTTGAAGAGCCGTATGAGCCTATGCAAGTACCTAAAGGGTGTATCACTACTAAGGGCCAAGAAACCTTTGAGATAGAAGTACCAGATTCGCTCAAAAGGGTAGAACAGATAGAACAAACCCATGAGGATAGAGTAGCCGTACAAATCCAGTTGCTTTCCAATATGGAAGACACAATTCTTAAGTCCTCATGTTTTTAGAACCTATCCCATGAATGTCTCATTACCACATTTGAAATGCAATACATGCCATATTTTTTATTGTTAACATATTATAATACACACAAGGAAAGAACCTACATTCGCTACTCAGTTCGAGCCAGATGATCTACTCGAATAGGCACAAGGAGGCTCTATTTTTCAACCTAATTGGCATGAGCGACTATTAACATACTACCCTGAAATGATGCGCACATGGGTAAACATGCCACTATATATTAAGTATAACCCATGTTATTGTCCTATTGTCCATCGCAGATCCTGGAAAGCATTTGCAATTAATGTCCACAACAATAAAGAGTATTCCGATTGGATTAACTATCTGTATTTTGCTCCACCCAAAGCACCATCCCCCGTTGCCTATATGATCTCCACCATACACCATGGGTTTGCACAATTAAAGAATGTACCAAACATTGCTGCAAAGATGTGTATGAAGATATTCGAGCTCATGATAGTAGTGTTCAAGACTTTTCACAAAATCCAAGCTCCATATATTTTGGCTCCAGGTTTTCTAAAGGGAATCGTGATTTGGTATATGATATGAGCCAAACCCCCTCCATCAACACAATTTATGCATGGGATGCATGCATCAAGTACTTGCCTGCTTGCTACAAACAGATGTTCAAGGAAATGTTCTCAACACGGTTTTGGGAGTATCACTCAAAAATTTTCATTTTCTGACCCACCTAGCTATTACATCTATTTGTAGTAAAGCAAGCCATCCATGTCAATCAAATACGATTGCCACATCAAGACGTTCGAGGTCCATTATATTGGGATCAACTAATGACAACTTTGGCATGAGGACTATGCATACAAGAACATCACCTCACCATCGATGTCATCGAATATTACATTAAACACTCCCTACAACAAGGGTCTGCTAGGGACAATAGACACAAAAGAGGGGGGTGTTGGTAGCAACCAAGGAAGTCAAGGCATGATAAGACAGGGGAGCCGACACAAAGAGATAGAGCAGAGGGACAATCAAGCAAGACCAAGCAGGCAGAGCAGTTAAAGAAGATCCGACAACTAGGCCTATCCAATTTTTTTAAAAATAGATCTTTTTCAAAAGTGATTTTCATCACTACACCAACATTGTAAATATTTTTTCTGGTAGACTAGAATCTATTTTGTTGAAGCCAAGGATTCCTCAAGCTTGAGGAGTACTAGGAGTACCTACACACCAATTTTCATAGCGTTTAGACTTCATTTCAGCCCTCAAATAAGATGTGGAACCTAATTTTTAATTAGGCTAGACACTAGGTCTGGACATGGCCAAAGCTAGTAAAAAAACTATAAAAAGAGCTAGAGAGCTCATTTTTGAGGTTGGCTTGTTGAAGGTTAAAGCTTATGTAAAAGAGATCTTTTGTAATAGAAATTATTCCATTGCTTCATATCTTTGTCTTGCCATGTGTGTGTGTGTGTATGTGTGTGTATGTGTGTGCATGCTAGAGTGCTTGTCACTCACATAGTTGTGCTTCTCTCTCATGCAGTTATGCATCTCACATGCTCATGGTCATCATATCCTTATCATGTCTTCTTAGATTGACAATTATGAGGTGGATCTCCTCACATTGGTACTTGCCATTGTGTCACAGTGACAACCTATTGCAACAAAGATTCTTATAGTTGTAAACCTTGCAATAGGGGCAAAGGTTTCTTCATAATCAATGTCATGGTTATATTTATAACCCTTAGCTACAAGTCTTGTTTTGTACTTGTCGAATGTACCATCTAATTTGTACTTGACTTAGTATAGCCACTTAAATCATATGACTTGATGATTTGAAGGCTTAGGAACAAGTGTCCACGTGTTGTTCTTTGCAATTGCATCCATCCCTCTTTGCATAGCTTCTTCCCACTCAGGTTGACCTTAAGCTTCTTTGTAGTTGGAAGGCTCTAGAATCTACTGAATTTGATACATAAGTGCATGATTTACATAGTAACTTTGTTCTCGTACCTTCGTTTTGATGAGATTTTGAGATCTTTGAGGTTGGTGAGAAGTACGTGAGACTCAGTTTTGATTAGAAAAGATGGTTTCCCCCTCTGAAGTATAGATAGATGGACTAAAACTTGAACTTCGATCTTTAATTGAGTATGTTGAAGCTTCATTAAATATGATATCTTTTGAGATTGTGTTGGAGTGGTTCTCAAAATCGTATAATCTATAAGCTTTAGATTTTTCACTATAGCCAATGAAGAGATGTTTCTTGGAATTGGACTGTAATTTGCTTTGATCATTCTTTGGCACATGTACAAAAGCTTCACTTCCAAATACTCTAAAGTAATTGACATTGGGCGTGTGACCATAGTAGGCTTCAAAAGGTGTCTTCTTGTGTAATGCACTTGTAAGGCCTCTATTGATGATGTTTACTGTAGTGTGTATTACTTCTGCCCAAAGTTTGAATGTATTAATGCTTTTTTCTCAAGCATGGTATTTGAAATTTCCATTAAACTTTGAATCTTTCTCTCGACTGTTCTATTTTGAGATGGAGTGTGAGGTTGTATGATTTTATGCCTGACACCCTTTTGCTTTCAGAAATTATCAAAGTCATGATTGATGAACTCACCACCTCCATCTGATCAAATAATCTTGACTGACCTGGATGCTTCATTCTCAACTTGAGATATCCATTCTCAAAACTTTGGAAAGGTATCTGCCTTGGAATTCAAAAATTATACCCAAATGCATCTTGAGCAGTCATGTACTAGAAGAAAGAAGTAGATGAAACCACATAAAGAAGGGGTATTCATGTGTCTAGAGAGGTCCATGTGGAATAGGACTAGAGGGTTCCTAGCTCGGGTGGAAGCCTCCTTGGGAATAAGAGCCCTTGGTTTCTTGCCTTGGGTGCAAGCTTGGCAGATATTGTGTACTTTCCTAATCTTGGGCAATCCCTTAACAATCTGTGATGTGGAAATCTTGGTTAAGTATCAGCAGTGCCCATATCTTTGGTGCTAGAGGCTAGAAAGTGACTCCTTCGACAAAAAACATGATAGCTTGTTCAACCCTTTGTCTTCAACTCCTTGTGTGATGATGTGTTTAGTTATAGGGTCAATCAGCTTTATAGATTTGTTATCAAATAACACTTGTTTGTCATGGTCGTTGATGACCTTAACTAAGAGTAGGTTCATGCACAAGTTTGAGACAAACAATAAATTGGAAAAGGATTTACATCCTTGCGTTGATTAATAACTTGAATTTTTCCTTTGCCTTTGATGGGAAGACTGTTGTTGTTGCCTAAAAAGACTTATCCAAAGTGATCTTGGAGCTCTTGGAAGGAGTTGGGATCTTTACACACATGAGATGTGGCTCCACAGTCAAAGATCCATTCTTGTGAGGAACTCGAAGTAATTAGGGCTTTGGCTTCTATGGAGATAAATAGGCCTTCACTAGAATAGTGAGGCCTATGCTAAGAGGATTTAGATTGGTTCCTGGAGCTATAAGCTTTGGAGCTATTCTTCTTTTTGTAGTAGAATTTCTCAAGGTGCCCCATTTTACCAGAGTAATTGCACATAAACTTCTTGGAGGAATTGTTGGAAACTTGTTAAGATGGGTTGCTAGAGTTGTGACTTGCATGCTTTGCCTTGTTGATGGGCCCCTTGGTCTTCATCATGGTTTCTTGTGAGGATGCTAACTTTTCTCGAGATTCATGGAGGAGAAAAGCCGCCGAACTTATTCCCAAGTCAATACTCAACCGTGATTATAAAGGGTTATCACAAAAGTTTCATAAGATCACGAGAGCTTATTGAGAAGGTGAATGACCATGTCCTCATTGGAAACTTGTTAGCCACAATATGCTAGCTTGCATTGATAATCTTCAAATGTGGCAATAACTTTAGTAATGGGATCTTGAGACCTAATTGATAGGTTGTGAAACTTAGCCTCTAAGGTGTAGATTTTTGAAGGAGTTTTGTCCTCATAAAGGTCTTGCATGATCTTGCAAGCTTCATGGGAAATTTTGTGGGAGGTGATATGGCCTTTGATCAACACATCACAAGCTAAAAGTAGCTATCATAAAGCTCTCTTGTCTTTGACATTCCAAACGTTTGAGGCTCCTAGATCACTTTTCTTTATGGGTTAGGCTCGGTTCCTTCAACTACTCCATATAATAGGTTGGTAAAAAGGTATGCCCTAATTGTATCCTTCCAAATATTATATGTGGTTCCATTTAATCGCTCATTCTTTGGCATAAATACCAGCATAAAAGAAGGCAAGTATCATTGACTTGAAGATGTCACATTTGAGACTGTAGACATGGTTGTGCTTGAAAATAAATCTTCACATTTGAAAATTGAAGCCCTAATTGGCACACAAGTTGAGATGGGGTAAGGGGGAAGGCTTAAAGTAGCCCTACACTTGATCATGAGAGAGACACCTTGGAGAGGGGGGATTAGAGTAGCCCTAAACTAGGCACAAAAAACATGATGCTTGATGTAGAGAGAGGGCTTAGAGTAGCCTACTTCACACCAAGCTAGCTTTAGAGTAGGGTTAGCAAGTTGAGAAAGTTCATGAGTGATCTTAGACTAGCCTCGAACCCTAAAATGCACACACACACACACACAAAGTTCTTCTTTGATTCTTGAGTTACAAAGTGAAGGGACACTTAATGCCAAATAGTGTGCTGATGTTGGGGTGTGGTACCCTCAGAGAAATTGCAAAGTAACCCTTTGACTAGTGTTTGTTATTGACTTTGGAGTTATCCTCTCCAATCATGAAGTACAAAAGAATCAACAAATCATCTTTATTTTGTCAATCCTGGGAATATCCATAAGACCACAGCCCCTTCTAGATGATAGATTCATAGAAATAAGAGATTGATGGCTGGAATTCTGAGAAAATGAAAATGAAGAGGAAATATCTAGGGTTTACCTTATCTAGAGCAAATCTTCATCATTTCCTATGATCTTTGTGTCTAATTCATGTTATTTTCTCATCAGAATACAAATATGAAATCAGAATTGGAAAATATCACCTGTATCACAGAGACGAGACAATCACGATTCTGTACCAGTAGACGATTTTCACATTTCTGCAACATTCTTCAATCCTTCTTCACTCAATACATCAGTAATCATCTCTCTTCATACATCTTACTCAGCATTACACAAATGAAACTCACAAATCTCCATGATAAAGCAAGAAACAAGCTCTCACATTAAAGGAAACACACACAATAGGAGAAAACACGATTTTAGCAGAAACTCTCTCTTCTCTATTGATAGCATGTACAAATGACTAACCAACCTCTCCAAAATAGAGAAAATTGACTTATATACATTTTCAAGTGTCCTCTTTCACACTTGAATTTTGGTCCTTTCCTCTATTATTCTAAAAATATGCGATCTAAGAGTTTCCAAAAATTCTAGAAAAAATACATAAGATTCTATCCTACATAAGGAAGACTCTTCCTTATTTTTACAACAATTGCATAAATATTTCTACAAATTTCTATCATTTTACAATATTTTTCCTTCAAAAAAGGTTTCCAAAAATGCATCTTCCAACATCCTTCCCCTCCTAAGCCTTTCGGCTCCTGACGAAAGATTTTCCTGCTCCTCTGCACTGATCACTTCTCTTCATTTCTTCTTTCTTTGATATACTTGTGACAGCAAATCATGACTTTTTCTTTCCGTTACATTTAGATTGTTGACCATCTCAAATAAAGCCTTTCTCCACTGTACTGCAGCTTCAGGTTTATCTATGACATCCTTTTTCAAGTACTCTGTGTAAGCAGCTTCATATGCTGTAAGTCTGGACTTGGTAACGACTGATAGGTTTCCAAAAATCTCTGACTCCCTCTCAAAAAATCCATAATCAAAGGCATCCTCAAAAATCTGTAAATAATGGCTACCCAAAAATATAATTCTGCTGTAGTAGGCCATCAGACAGATCCTATCAGGTGTCTCACTTAGATCAAATAATAAGGCATCCGTAGGAGAATTGAAACCAATGTAATTCAAAACTCTAACATCTGTATCTGTATATGTTTCTATACAAGCTAGAAGTACCCTCATTATTTTGATAAGTAATATGCAAGCAGGGTCATTAACATCTTTATACATAGCTATGACTGACTCGGTAGTGTTCACCATATAACTCTTTGTAGGCCAAGTTCCTGCCTTTGGACCTGCTATCTTAGGGAAGTTTAACCATTTAGCTGGGATCTGACCTTCTTTTCTTCTCTCCCAAAAAACAGTCCATTCTCTTCTTCTGGCAACTGGGCAATAAGCTGGATTGATCTTTAAATGCAGAGGTGCCTCTTTCCAGATTTTCCTACATTCCTTATTGGCATCCAACCACTTATTTCTCCATTTGGGATTTGCTCTTTCAAATAACTCCTTCGTGACATTAATATCTTCTTCATACTCAAGGTATTTGTTTGGAGATAACCCTACTCTGGCCAATTGATAATTCTTTATACTCTCCAAAATCATACAGAAGGGTATTCCTAATCCATCTACAGCCCAATGATGCTGATCTGGATTAATGCCTTTATTCAGAGCAAAGGTAACTATTTGATCTTCATACTCATCATGCATTTTTCTGATAAATTCCATTCTTGACTCTCTATTGGTCAATAATTTCTGGACAAAATCTTCAGAATAGTTTTCCTCTGATTCTTCGGCTGCTGGTTCCTTGTTCTCTTGTTCTCTATCAAAATTCCCTATTTCATATTCCCTTTTATCTGTGTCTTCTGCCTGTACTTGATCCTGAATTTCTTCTTGAACTTTTGGTTTCTCCAACTGTTTCTGTAATTCTTCTATAGTCATCATTGAACTTTTGTTCTGAGCTGCCCATAACTCCTTTTCCTTCCTCCACTCATCTCTTTCTTTCTCCATCTTTGTCTGCCATTCACTTCTTTCCTTCTCTACCTCCATATGTAATTGATGATACCCTCTCATTGATGTGGCAGCATGAGTGTTTGCCTATTTCTCCATTTCTTTGGCCTCTTTTAATTCTATTTGAAGTCTTTGAATTTCTTTATGCAGCTCTTCCTTTTCTTCCTCTGTCAATTGAGCAGGTTTACCTCCATCTTTTAGTTGACCTTCTTCTAACAACAATTTATTAATCTCTTCATGTGCTCTGGTCAGAATTTGATATGATGTTTGTAAAGTTCTGTATCTTCCTCCTATGGTTTTTAATTCCATTTCCATTTTGGCATTCTGCTCTGATAACTTTACACTCTTTTCTTCCAAATATTGGATTCTGTTCTGCTTCTGAACCTCAGCTTCTTCCAAAGCAATGATTCTATTGATATATTCTTCATTCTTTTCCTTCATCACCCTTAATTGCTCTGACATCTACTCTTTTTCCTTCTTGTGCTCTTTGATAATTAAACTTCCTTTTTCAAATTCCGATTCAGCCACCATTCCTGATATGATCATATTTCTGCTAGATGGTATGAACTGTTCAATGTTGCTCATGATTATTTGACAAGCTGATCTTATATTTTTGGGTATTCTTTCCAACCCTACTTCTATTCCTGTCTGTCTAACTTCAATTTGCTTGTCTTCTTTACCCACATCATCTTCTTCTGCTGTTGTTTCATCATCTATATCCTGAATGTTTTGTTCTTCATAACTGTGATCATCATTCTTTGTCTCCTGATTGGTATCATCTTCTTCAGAATCTACTGCTTTGTCATTTGCACTCTTTTGCTCTGAAAAATCTGAAGCCCTCTTCTCTTCTAATGACTTCTTTTCTTCCAATACTTGTTGCTTCTCTGTAAAGAGCTGGTCTCCCTTAGTTTGTATCTCCTTCTCTTGTATTAGGGTTTCCTGACTTCTGTTTGAGTCCTTTCCAACAAGAGCTATTTGAACCTTCCTGAGTTGCTCTTCCTGTCCCTGTTTTTCCTCTTCCTGTCCCTGTTTTTCCTGAACTAAAACTGATTCAATTTCTTTCATACAAGCAACCTGGTCATTACTTTTCTCATTTGTGTATTCTCGTTCCTGTTCATCAATGTCCATGATGTCTGCTTCTTCCTCTTGTTCTTGATCATCCTTGGATGTAAATTCCTCAATACTTTTTATATCATGTAATACATCCTTTATACTTTGAATGATCTCATCTTCCACAACTCTCCCTGTGACCTTTGGAGCACTCTTTCCCATTTCTATCTTCTTTATTTCTTGATCCTTATTCACATCCTTCTGTTCTTTAATTGAACTACTCTTCTGTACCTCCTTTGTCAACTCCTCTAGCTTTTCATTCAATTTGAAGTAAGTCTGTGATGGTTTTGTCCATATGGGTTTTATTCCTGTATGCACCCACCCATAACTGACTTCTTCTCTTATTCGGCCTTCCTCTTCTGTCATTACTGCCTTTCCTTTTAACAGCCTTCTTCCTTCTTCTGAGCTCATCTGTTGAACTATTTCCTCCTGTGTCTGCTTTTCTTGAGACTTCTTACTTGAGTCCTCAGGTGTCTTCAGCTTCTCTGTGGCCTGTGTAACCACATTAGGAGTATTTGGTATTGAAAGATTTCTTTTTTTCTCTCTTTGGTTTCATTTTTAGAAGTAGTCTGTCTTCCACTTCATAGGTTTTAAAATTTGCTGGTACATCAAAGTATTGATCCTTGTTTATTTCCTTCTCTTTCTTCTCAATTTCTTGTTCCTTTTCCATTTCTATGTGTTTATGTTCCTTGTATTTGCCTGAGATTTTATCTTTGATTGCATCTTCAGCTTTTACTATCTCCAAATATTTTGTTTTTCCTTTTTTTAATACCATTTCTGAATCTTGATCCTCCTCTGTTTTTGATACACTTATCATGTTTATACTAATGTGAAAAATATCAAACCCTTCTTCATTTTGAAATTCCACTCCTACATACTCCTCACTGGCTATGTCCATGGTAGCCAAAATTTGGTTCCAGCCGTAGGGCTCAAACTCTTTATCCTTAAATTGTTGTGGCACATAATTTTCATCTTGCACTTTTCTTCCTTCCACACAATCTTCTCTTTTCAGTCTCCTTTTTCTATTGGTGAGGTTTCTTATTATGTTACACTTCCATATTGCTGATTCACTCTCTTCCTGATCCTCCAACTCTGATTCCTCACTTTCTTCTTGATTTTGATGTATTTTGTACCATTCTTGAGGAGATATATCACAGTAGTGCCCATTTCTTAAGTTCACTCTTGTTATTCTTCCTTTGCTTTGGAGATATAAACAATCATTACCCCAATCTTGCACAATTTGCATTTGTCTCATGAAAGGCCTTCCTAGGATGATTTCATATGAAGTGGATTGTGGAAATTCTACTATGGCAAAAGTATGTTCTATTTCTGTTGCACATATGTCCACAATTACTTTTTCCCAAATACCTAGGGGTTTTTCTATATGCCCATCTGCAAGTTGCAATCTCATCTTAGTGGGTAGTAATTCATTGCTTCCCCATTTCTCCCAAGTTTGTTTAGTCATTATGGCCACTCCTGATCCACTATCCAAAATGGCTTTAGCAAAGTTTTTTCCATATTGTATTTTTAGGGTTGAATTTCCTTCTTCCCCTTCACAATACCCTCCTATTTTATCAATAGGAATATACCATAATTCCTCTAATTCTTGTAATGGTGAATGAAGGTTTCCAGGTATTGTTTCCCCTTTGTTCATTTTGTTTTGTAAGTGAGGATTTTGTTTCAACAGTTCTTCCCATGTTGTGTGACATGTAATGCTACATTGTTCATCTATAATCATCTGGAATGTTATTTGTGGATTTTCTTTTTTGTTAGCATTTTCCCTTGTTTTCGTTTTCTCAAGTTGTTCAACTGTTCTCTGCGAGCTACCTCCTTCCCCCATTCTGAGTTGTACTTCCTGAATGATTTGTTGGCATTTTTGCATCCTTTCATGCTCTAACTCTGGCATGGGATAGGCCACTGCATGATCTGTAGGACTTGGTCCTTCTTGAATCCTTCCCTTATATGCTTTGATTAGGGTGTCTAGACTCTGAGAACTTCCTATTTCAGACTGATTTTGTGTCTTTTGAGGAGAAGTACTTTTTGACTGATCCTGATTGTCTTCTTCCAAATTTTTGCCCATCCTTCTCTTCTTTTCCCATTTCCCTTTTTGTCTATTTCTCTTCACCTTTGAGGCTGAACCTTCATTTTGTTCCTTAATTGTTCCTTGTTGCTTGGCTTGAGCCCTTGTTATAATATTTATTCCAACTTGGTCATTTTCACTCAATTCTTCCTGTTCCATAATGTTAACTGTTTTTAAAGGTATGTTATTAGGTGTGTTCTGTTGTTTTTGGGGATTCTTTGGGCAATCTTTTATCAAATGTTCTCTGCCACAATCCTTACAGTAGGCTCCCTCTATTCTCAATGTAGGAGGTTGCGGACAGTCTCTAATGAAATGTTCTCCCCCACACCTATAACAAGTTATCTTTGGTCCCCCTTTGAATTGAGGTTTTTGGTTGGACATGTAATTGTTGGTAATATACATGAATGTTGCTGTGTCCATTTCAATTTTCCCATTTCCCAAGTCTAGGGCTTTTAACTCAGGTTCTCTTATTTCATATTCTTCCCAATCTTCTTGATATCCCTCACTCCATTGATATTCTTCCTTATATGGTGATCTTAGTCTTGAATTCCCCTCCTCTATTGGTGTATACTTGATTGGTACCACATTAGTTGGTATAGGAGGTTGTTGTCCAAGCACAGGTCTTGGTTGTTCAGTATAGCCTGATTCCCTTTGAACCATATAATCTCTTTCCTTGATGGGTTGTTTGTTATAGAAGCATTCCTCCCTGGTATGGTTTGTCCATTTTCTCTCTAGTGTACAGTACTTAAGTGTCTTCCTATCTTGTAAGTGTGGTGGCCTCTGATATGGGCATTGTTGTGCCAGATGATTTTCTCCACAAATGTAACATTTTTTATTTGTGTCTATCCTAGAGTTTATCATATTAGTTTTAGTGCTTACCTCTAGGGCTTTAGCAATAGCCTGAGCCAACTCTTCTGCTGGAGGAATTTTGTCTTCATATGATCTAGGTTGATCAAATGCTAACAGATCTTGACCTCTGTTGTCCTCCAAATCTATTGCTTCCTTTACACAGGCTACTAAATCAGGACATCTTCTATAATACACTAGGGTTCTTAGTTGGGCACTTCTCAAACCCTCAATGAATAAGGATACTTGTTTTGCCATGGAAGGTACTTCCTCTCTTGGGCATCTATCAATGTGTTGTTTAAATCTTCTGGCTGCTTCTCTAACATTTTCATCCTTTTGTTGTTTGAAACTATGTATCAATGTGGCTGTACTATGTTTTATCCCGGTCTTAGAGAATTCCCCAATGAAGGCTTCTAAGAAAGATTCAATATCCTGGTACATTTCCTTTCTCAAAGGAATGAACCAAGATAAGGCTGGTCCTGTTAGGGTTAGACCAAATGCCTCAAATTGTACTTTGTAATCTTCTACCTCTTCAGCTCTAATCAATTGCCTAAATTCTGCAGCATGAGCATGAGGATCTGAATAACCCTCATATTGGTTCTTCATACATTTGGCAACTTGGTATGGTCTAAGCATTCTACCCTGAGGCTGCCAATGGGATCTTCTTCTGAGTGGGAAGTCATTATATCCTTCTGGTTCCTTGTCAAAGGGATTTGGGGAAATCTGTGTCCTCCTCCCATGTTGTTGTTCATTACCGGTATAGTTTTCATTTGGCCTAGGTAAATTTGTCTGCTCCATGTTATGTTCCCAAGGTCCTTTGTCAGTACATTGCCCTAGATCATTTGAATTTTCTGGGTCTTGAGAGAATATGTACACACATCCTTGCCTATCTTCATATCTCCCATCTTTGAATTGAGCTACAGGGGTTATATTCAGGGGAACTTCTAAATTTCTCAATCTAATGAGAAATTTATGCATTCCATCCTGATATACATAGGTTCCAAACCTATTTGTATACATGTACTTGAGGATGTTTCTAAAATCCCCAGTTTCCATAGGCTCATTTGTTTCATTTATGTTTTCCATGTTGTTTTCTTGCCCTAAACTTCTTTCTTGCCCTTTGCCTTTTACTGTTTCTGTATCCTTCCTTGTTAGGTCTTGTTTAGAAATTTTGTTTCCAGATCTAAGTATCATTCAATTAATTTTCTCAATCTCAAACTCAACAGAGTGTTTGTCACAATTTCCTAACTAAGGTATTAATTTCTCCACAATTTTCTGACTCTATTTTTGTTTTTTTTTTTTCACGATTTTCTGACTATTTTTGTATTTTTCACGATTTTGTGATCAGAATCGTGTTCCCTACGATTTTCTGCCTAAAGTATGGATTTTCCACGATTTTATGATCAAAATCGTGTTTTCTGCTTATTTTGAGTGAAAATCGTGTTTTTCACGATTTTGTGATCAAAATCGTGGTTTTCACGATTTTGTGATCAAAATCGTGTTTTTCACGATTTTGAGTGAAAATCGTGTTTCTCACGATTTTGAGAGAAAATCGTGTTTTTCACGATTTTGGGTAAAAATCGTGTTTTTCACGATTTTGGGTGAAAATCGTGTTTTTCACGATTTTGGGATCAAAATCGTGTTTTTCACGATTTTGTGATCAAAATCATGTTTTTTTTGCGATTTTGTTCACAAAATCGTGTTTTTCACGATTTTGTTCCCAGACAATCGCGATTGCTCATAGATTGTTAATAACATGATTTCTTATGAAAATCGTGTTCTGGGAATCGCAATGTTGGTCTTAGATCAGAAAATCGCGATTTTGAATTTGATTACAGAATCGCGATTTTGATCAATTTATTTAGAATTTTTCTGATAGTGATTTTTTTTCTTTTAGATTTCACCTATAGAATCGCCAAGTCATTTCTCTAACATGCAATGAAAGAAACCTTCAAAAATTTTGCATTTACTCCCTGAAAACTCAAAAACTCAGAATCGCGATTCCGTGATTTCCTAATATTCCTAGTTTTTTTCACTTTCAACTTTTGAAACTTTTAATACAGTGGAAAAAATTGATAGTGACACCCTTTACCTTGCTTGCTAGATCCAAGAAGCTCTCAAATGTTTGGTTTGCAGAAAATCGCGAGTTTTTCCACTCTCTCTCTCTCTCACTCTCACTCAAAAATGAAATTTTCCTTCAATTCCAGGTTTTTATAGTATTAAGAAAATCGCGATTTTGTGTGATTTCCAATTTTTCACACTCTTTCACTTGTTCAACTTTTCTTACTCAATCTTAATGATCTCCACTACACTTTCTTATCTCCAAGTACCCCAATATGCTAGAAATTTCCAAAAATTTCCCTTTACAGGAAATCGCGATTTTGTGTAGAGAATCGTGTTTTTGCATACTTTTGATTTTATGCCAATTTGAGTAGTCTCTTCTTCTTAATTCCCTTCAATACCCTTTAACAACTTGAATTCAACAATCACTTGAAATGTTGCTCCAGAACCAACACTTTTTTCAGAAAATCGCGATTCTGTGCAGAAAATCGTGTTTTCTAATTTTCTGGTTTTTGACCATTTTTTTTTTCTTTTTCCACTTTTTCACAATCACTCTTGTCCACAACACCTCACTTCAACTTCCTAACAAGAAAAGAAATTTGTTTGATTGTTTTTGATGAATTTTATGAATTTGTTTGGTATTTTTGCCCTAAAAATAAAGGTGAACACTTTACTTAGGGTTTCTGGTTTTGGTGATCCACTGATCCCATGTTTCTTGATTGGTTATGAGTTTCTATGTCCTTAGCTATCACTAAATTGCAAAAGAAAATCTCTCAAATGAAAATGTGTTATGGAAGGCAAACAATTTTTGCAAAGATAAACTCAATCACATCTTTCTTTTCAAAATGCAGGACAACTCAAGATTGATGCTTAGATTTGGTCAACAACTGAATCCTTTATACTTACATCTAGCTACTTTAACTGTCCTTTCCTTAGTATCACCATGTTATCTTCCCAAGATCACCCATGGTGCCTAGTACTTGGGCAAAAAGAAATCTAGAAATGCAAGAATAGACTCAAGTTACCTCATCTTCAGCTTTCTTGGCTCAAATCTTCCATACACCTGCACTTTTACTTCAACCATATGATGAGCAACTATCAATTTACAAATATTTCAGCACTTCCAATTCTACAAGATATCAATTGCTTTCTTTTTTTCCCCAAAGACAAACAATAACATCTACCTATTCATATGCACATTTCTTGATTGATGAGTTTTACCTTTTTCTTGTGTTGGTTACCATCATCAACAGAAGATCCAGCAAAGGTCCAACTTCAATGAAGTTCTTGGAATTTCCCCGGCAACGGCGCCAAAAAAAATGTTTGTTATTGACTTTGGAGTTATCCTCTCCAATCATGAAGTACAAAAGAATCAACAAATCATCTTTATTTTGTCAATCCTGGGAATATCCATAAGACCACAGCCCCTTCTAGATGATAGATTCATAGAAATAAGAGATTGATGGCTGGAATTCTGAGAAAATGAAAATGAAGAGGAAATATCTAGGGTTTACCTTATCTAGAGCAAATCTTCATCATTTTCTATGATCTTTGTGTCTAATTCATGTTATTTTCTCATCAGAATACAAATATGAAATCAGAATTGGAAAATATCACCTGTATCACAGAGACGAGACAATCGCGATTCTGTACCAGTAGACAATTTTCACATTTCTGCAACATTCTTCAATCCTTCTTCACTCAATACATCAGTAATCATCTCTCTTCATACATCTTACTCAGCATTACACAAATGAAACTCACAGATCTCCATGATAAAGCAAGAAACAAGCTCTCACATTAAAGGAAACACACACAATAGGAGAAAACACGATTTCAGCAGAAACTCTCTCTTCTCTATTGATAGCATGTACAAATGACTAACCAACCTCTCTAAAATAGAGAAAATTGACTTATATACATTTTCAAGTGTCCTCTTTCACACTTGAATTTTGGTCCTTTCCTCTATTATTCTAAAAATATGCTTTTTAAGAGTTTCCAAAAATTCTAGAAAAAATACATAAGATTCTATCCTACATAAGGAAGACTCTTCCTTATTTTTACAACAATTGCATAAATATTTCTACAAATTTCTATCATTTTACAATATTTTTCCTTCAAAAAAGGTTTCCAAAAATGCATCTTCCAACAACTAGTTCCCAATTGAGTGCCATAGATACAAGCGATAGTCCCCTTGGAAAATACAACAAGATGTCTTGTTTAAAGATTACAAAGATTTCCCTTTATGTGGTACAATGCCTTAGATTTCCAACGCTTGGGACAAAGATGATTACACGAAGGAATGTCAAAGAACTAAGGTTCAATGATAAGTTGTTGATTGATTAAGCCCATATTTTGAAATGGGTTAATTGATAAAAGATGCATGAGATAAAATGGGTTAATTAGATGTCCGATTTTACTTATATGGGGAGAAGCAAGCGAGCCTGTTGAAGGAACGATGTCAAATATGAATGTACCACAGAGTGCTCCCACAACTTTGAATAGAGATGCTAGAGAGATGAAGAGCTAGAAGTTATCAAGCAGTGCAAAAGTTTTTCTAGCCTTCTCTCTTCTTTGCACAAGTTCTTCTCATGTTCTCTCTCTCTCTATAGATGCAGGTAGACTTCTTGTAGATGCATACCATGTGTGTAGATTGATGGTGGGGGTAGCTTGTTGATGCCAACTCTCTCTCTCTCTCTCAGATTATGGAGGCAGAAGTAGTCACTACTACTACTACTAGTTATTCATCAGAGAATGAGCACCCCTCACTGCTCAGTGGATTGCCTCAATGAATCCAACCATTGAAAAAATCTCTGATGAATCCCTCTATCGCTCTACTACTACGAACAATGTAATTTGGACATGATTGCTATAGCTTCATCCTCGAGAAGTGAAGCATAGAATGATCAATGACTCTATATGTTGTGTGTTGTCCTCTATTACAGAGGGAAGATTAGATAGCTTCTCATTATAGAGGATGATTTAGCTCCCTCCATAAGCTTCTATCTACTCATCTATTTCTCAGTTCCATTTGAGTTTCTCTCTTTGTTAGACAGAGAGAGAGAGAGAGAGTTCTGCCTGATTGTTTTTCTCTCTTTTCTAGAGAGTGGGTTGTACCTAGATTTGAGCATCTATTGTCTACAAAAAAGAAGTATCTCAATGCTCATTAGTATTCAAATTCAATATTTTGACAAAGACTTCTTTCAGCAATGATGATAAAGCTCATACGCAATACAGAGATAGAGAGAACTTAAGACTCTAATGAACTTTCTCATCATCAACATAATAGGAAAAATCTCCCTCTATGGGTGCCCAAATGCCCATGTACCGTCATCTAAGACTAGTTTCACACTCACCACGGATAAGTGCTTCTTCCAAGTGCCCACGGGTGTACCCTGTCTGGATGTACCCTGGCAGGATGTACCCTGACCAGTGTACCCTGACATGGTGTACCCTGAGATGTGCCGCGTCGCACCGCCGTTTACCAAGCCTGATTTCACAACTAGGCCCTGATACCAATGTCGAGAATCGAACTCACAACCTCCCAGTTAGGAGTGCGATGGGTTAACCACTTGCCCCAAAAGCCATGGTTGAGGATTACTTGCTAATCCTCTCTCTTAGAGCGTGGTTCAACCATCTCCTACTAGGATTATGTGACAGTTGGAGGGGGATCTCCAAAGTACATCAAATGTGGGATAATTCCCCTTGAAGGAGACTGAATACACATGTAGAAGGAAATGGAAAAGCACCCAAGTACAAAAGAGATACAATATAAAATGGAAATGGAGTGCCTGCTAGATGCAAAATGGAGATGCACTTGACAAAGGTTTTGTTCAAGATGGTGATCTAAGGCCACACTTGACACATTGAAAGTTCGGGGTTAAGGGGCTCTTCACCTCCTCCATTCCCTTTTCATCCTATGCATCTTGTTTTGGATCTCCCTTGTTAGCTTTCAAACTCTTTAAGGATCTTGTTAATGCTCTTCCTTAGGGTTCCATGATCAAGAGTTAGATAAGTGAGGTTGGAAGAGGTTGCAACCTCTTGAAGTTGCTTAGGTAGCTATTCTTCTATTGCCTTTTTCCATTCTCCTCTTCTCACACATTGGGTAGCTTCACAAGCAATTTGTTGTTAGGGAGAGAAAAATATGTTAGGAATGCTCATTCTTTATTTCCCATTCTTTTGACTTATCATTTCTCTTGCTTGAAGCTTCTCAAGGTTATCCATGCACATCATGAATGGAGACAAAGCTATACATGAAACTTTTATGTGTATACTCATGCAAGTAACACATGCTTCGTTTTGTTACAGGGCCGCCGAACAAGGACAAATGAACTAGGACAGGTGTCTTAAATGTAAAAGTGTTAGACGGCCGCCGAACAAGGACAAAAGTACTAGGACAGGTATCTTAAATGAAAAAGAATCTTTCAGGAAACACGCAGGTAATTGAAGAATTGCGCACTCTTGTAAAAAAAATCCTCTATATAAGGCAATGAGAAAAGAGTGGCAGGAGCGCCCCATTTGTGGGAATTGCAGTGTATCGTTTGAGTGAGCCTCGTCTTGAGGAGGGTTGTAAACGTATTGTGTGAGTGTATATGTTGTTGAGAAGATAAGTCCTGCTTTGTTCTGTTCTGTCCTGTACTCCGGCTAGTCGATTATTCGCACCTTATTACAGAGTTACGAATCAGTTGTATTGTGTTACGAATCTGTTCGGTAATGATTGAGTGTGTTTCTGAGTGTTATCAAGTGCACTATGTTGTTTGTCAGTTCTTCGGCAGAGCAGGGGAACGTGAAAAGTAGTCCCGAACTAATTGTCTGTTAGCGTTTCTGTAAGTGACCGAATTCGATACCGTAGCCTACATTCGTTGTTGATTCCGATCACAGGAAGACTAGTAGCTGTAATGGTCTGGATGTGAGTAGGACATTGTTAGTTCATGGTTAGCCGTTTGTTATTAGGAGATTGGTTGTTCGAGTTTAGCATACAATGAGTCCTCATAACTTCAAGGTATAATGTCTGGTTGGTATACCTATCTGCTCTGAAGAAGTACGTATTAGGTGACCTTGTTACTGAAGTATATTTTGCTCATAAAATAAGTAATCGGATTGCTGCCCTCAGTCCTGAAGTTCTAATTCTAGTACACTGAACAGTCTTCCGTTGTTCAGGGATGGACACTGAGCTAAGAACGGGATAACATTTAGGATTGTGTGATGATTTGGGAAAATAGTACAGGGCCTTTGTCTAACAGACCCCTACCACTCCCAAGGACCCACGTGGCTAAGAGAAAATTTACGGTTAGGAAGGATTCGAAACCGGCTGAACTTGAAGTACTTTGAGCTTGAAGTCGGAAGTAGCGATTGACGTTTAACAGTTTACTTCATTGATCTTTCTTCTCTTAGTTATTGAGAGGTTTAAGTCCACTTGTCAAGGCTCATGCTTCATAGAGATAATCATTTTTGGTGGTTTTCTTACTGCCTCTCATGAGGATTGTACCCAAAACCATTGGCTAATTGGATGAAGTGCTTAAAAGGCTTAAGGCTTTTTTGTCTACACTTTCAAGCTTGGAGGACTTAAAGTTGGGGATGTCATAGGTAATGCCCATAGTGGTATAAGGCTATAGGGGACATGGTTGCTCAAGATGGTGATGTACGGCCATCATTGAGAAGCATTGGAAGTAGGGGGCGACCCCTCTAGTTCACCTTTCCATCCCATAATGTTTTGAGTTGAATCTCCTATTTTGCAAGTTTATGGATGCTATCCTCTTTGAGCATATGGTTTTCTACTCATATTGATCTCTTTTCAAGTATATGTTAGATGGAAGACCTCAAGGTGGGCACACTCATCTCGAGTTGGAGGAGGATGCAAATACATGAAATTGCTTGGGCAAGTAATGCCTTTTTTATTATGTGCACGCTCTTCCTCTCACCCAGATTTGTTAGAATCCCATGCAAGCTTGGATCCATACACATGGCATTGATGAGAAACTCTTAGGAATGATCATTCTTGGTTTTCTCACATGCATGGCTCATAAATTTGGTGCTTTGAAGCTATCTCCAGTTGTCCATGCACTTTATGTTTGAATCAAGCAACATTTGCTTCTTTAACCTTCCATATGTGCCTACATGCCACTGTTCCATGCTCTTTTTTAGTTGTCCATAAGTTTGTAAGATCTCTTTTAGGGGAAACGGATTGGGAAGTTTAATATTGGGAGGAAAGGAGCTCGTCAAATGATGGAGATATGGGAGAAAGAGAGGAGTCAACAGATAGAGGTGCTTCACTTTTTAGAGGAAAGCAACACTTATTCCCATACAAAAGAATTGGGAGTTGATTGATGTGCAACTTCTTGATGTGAGAAATCGTATGGGGAGGACAAGGAAGAAAAAGAATCAGCTACATCTTGAGAAGATAGTTTTGATAAATCAAAAAGTAGGTGCTTCATCGTATGGGGGTTGCTTCCACAACCACTATAGGAAATGGAGGACTTTGATAAGAGCTATAGAGAAGGAGTCATGGGGGATAGAAAAATTGGGCATATGCTTTTTTTTTTTTAAGTAGTGTCGTCACTTGGCTTCCTTCTTCAGTTACATGCTTTAACAAAGGAGTTGATCCTATGTGCCAAATCGAGAGGGGAATTTTGCATGAGAGAAGCGTTCATATGTCAAGAGAAGAAACTGTCGTAGACTTTCACTTTCATAAAGTTTTTTCAGAGGCTTTGTATTTGTTCAACATGAAAGGGATAATGGCATTTCTTCCTGCTTCACATTATGCTAGCAAGTCTTGTAAGAGCAATGCTTCCATGCACAAAGTTTTTTGAGGTTTGCAGGATTTCTCAGAGATAGAAGAAAACCATTAGCGCAAGAATACTTGAGTCAAAGTTGGAACGGATGGCCTAAAGGTCCACAGATAGGAAGGCTTGCCCCTTCGTCCCTTGGAGAAGGATGCAGAGTTTTGTTTTGTTTTTTTTTTGAGAGTACAATGAATTAAAAACACACTCGCACACCCAACCTCGTAAGGTAGAGGCACCCATCTCTGAGGAACTCATAGATGAGTGCCTCTATGGAGTAATGTGATGGAAAATCGACCATGATAGAGGAGCTGAAGTGACATTGATTGTTGTAAAAGAAGCATGTGAAGGCATCTGGAATGACTCTTTTTCACTTTGGTTTTCAATGAAGTAGTTGGATTGCTGGAAATACTAGTCTGTGAAGTGATCTAGATTTGAGCATTGAGCTCATTCGAGAAGATCAGAAAAGGGAAAGCAACTACTATAGCCCAGGTTGCACGAGCGCTCCATAGCCGGAAGACCTTCACACGAACAACAACTAGTTTAATTGCCACTCTCATCCTGATGGGTCTAGTCGCATAATGAAAGCTGGAACTTGGCGCCCAAGCCAGACATGGTGCAGATTGGTGCTGGAGCAAATGGAGAACATCGTGAGAGAGAGAGAGAAATATTTATATGTAATTTATCACACACGCGCACACACACATATATATGTGTGTGAGTGTATGTGTGTCTGTCAGTGTTTGTGTGTGTGTTCAATTCTCTCTCTCTGTATATATATATATATATATATATCTCTGTGTGTGTGCGCGCGAGCGCGCGTGTGTGTTTGTGTCTCTATGTACGTGCATAAAAATGTATGTATGCATGTCACATGCATACATACATTTTCTCTCTCCCACATTCTCTCTATCTCTCTCTCCCCCCTCACACACAGACCTTTATTACTCTCATACGGGAACATTTTTGCATTGTAAGCAGTTTGTGTATGTTGAAAAAATGATCGCTAGTCTGCGATGATTTGTGTGATAGTCTAAAAAACAGATTGCATATATCGTGTCTTAGGAGGTGGTCGCATATACTAAGTTTCTCGTGCATTTTATACATGATAGTGGAGCTCATATATATGATGGGTCCCTTTTTCTCCAAAATTTGTTTTTGCCCCATATGTGAAATTGTTTATTTTTTATGTCATGTACGCGAGATTTCACGTGTTTATTTTTTTAACGAGCTTTATGTTGACCTCTATTTCTGTTATATGGAGTACCTTTGGAAGAGAGGTGTGAATCACCCCATTGCTCTACTTAGATGGGGTCACGCATGAGTGCCATGTGACACCCATGTGTGAAGCCATGTGGGGAGGGCTCACTTGATTATCGTAAGAGAGAGTTTTAGGATGGATAGTACATGGTTGAGGGGTTAATCCGACATACCCTTCTCCGTGTGTTTACTCCGAATCTTTAGCCGGTGATGAGTTCACCTCTTGCATCGTTTTTCGTGCCATGGAGCTCCAAAAGTAGAGGGCTCATTGGAGCACCTATGAGACTACCATGCACCCAAACGCAAGCAAAGGATTGTAGCAATGCAACTACTCACCGGTGTGAATAGGGAAGCACTCACGCAAGAGCTTTGCTCTATTCGTCCTCATCGTCTCTTGGATGGGGAAATAATGAAGAGTACATCCAATTTATAGTGTGAAAACCTCGCTTCAACTCTGCATATGGGATTTCTCGACCCCTTCTCAGCCATCCACACTGGAAATAAGCTTATGAGAGTTTTAGTGGAGGTAAACTTTGATTTCAAGTTTTTCTTCAACTTTGGTTAGGAAAACTCTTGAGTGTGGAGCAAGGATTGAGGGAAATAAAACTAAACTCATGTATTATGGGTCATGGATATGGGATGAGGGCTTTGGGAACAGGTGAAATACCTTTGGAGTAGCTATTTCCAAGCATCCAAAGTAGGCTTTCCATGACGAAGCTACTTTTCACCTTCTTACCTTGACATACCCATCTTTTCCAACCCATAACTTCACGATACATGCTCGATTGAAGTGATTTTTGTCATGTTATGAAGCTACACTCCTAAGATTCACTGAGATACAAGTTGATTTGGAGAAGTTTTTCCCAACCAAAATTTCTCTACAGTGCTTTAGCAGAGATTACACATGCACTCTCAGGCCTAGTTTTTAATCATTTGGCATTAAAATGGACTTCTATCACTTGATGTGGAATCGTAGCTTTCATATGCATGTACTATTGGCATCATTTGTGTTCGTTTTTGGTGCCAAGACACCTCTTAGGTCAACAAGACATTTGAAATTTTGATTTGGGCTTGGCAAGGACTCCAAAAAGGTTCACATTAGGGGAAAAAGTGAGCCTTGCATGGGACTTGTAAGGATCCCTAATTTTTAGGGATTAAAATTAATCTTGTGGGAGTTTAAGGGAACACAATAAACCACGTGGTATTCCTAAATAAAAAAATATTTCATACATGTCCCTTTTTGAATGGAGAACAAAGACAAATTCTAGCCATTGGATATTTTAGATCCATGGAAGTAGTGGATTCGCATGGCAGTGGGGACAAAAATTCAAATTCAGGTCTGTCTCACCTCTCTGCAGAAATGTAGGCCATCGGATGCATGCTAGATCGAATGGATTGCCGCAAATGGGGTTGATCTTAATTATGCAACAATATGAGTCATTTGATCGTGCCTCCATCCAATGGATCACATGCAAATTCGCCTTGAGCTTTTTAGGGAGTAGTTTGAGCCGTAGGATTCGGGCCAAGATCCCATGGCTGAGAATGAAATGTCTTGAACTCAAATGTGCCATCATATAGGCCATCCGATGATGAGCCAATCTATGGTTCATATTTTGAAGCACCTTTACCCAATGGATTTCATCGCCTGCCACACGATTGATGGGGAATCCAAGGGCCAATAGTGGTTCTCACCTTGACTTTTGCAAAAAGACGTGGACCATTAGATCTTTTAAGACATCGAAGGGTAACGACTGATTTGCTTGTACTGTCATAACACCCATGCCTAGAAAACCATGATTCCATAGTTGTTTTGGAGGATTTGACCACTAAAAAACAAGGGAAGCCTAGGCTTACTCTATGGGATTGAGGTGCTAGAGTGTGGCACCACCCTCTTCTCATTGGTCCATCACTAATCACTCCTTAATCTAAAAGGCCCATGTAGGGTTCATTTTTTCCCCTGATGAATGCTTCCAAGATCGCTTCGCATCTACTTTGGAAGGCTTGAATTGTATCAGGGAACTGTTCTAGTGCTATTTTTTTTCTCTTTCTTGCTTATTAAGTTTACTTCCATTGCGTATAAACAATGTAGTTAGTAAACGGGGTGTGTAAAACATGGATCCTAACGGTAAGCAGCCTTTAAAGCATACTTATCCAACTAGAGAGAAACAACTAGAGGACCCATACCATAGGATGGAAGAAGTAAATCAAGAGCAAAAAGTAGAGCCAAAAGAGCAACAAGAAGAGGGATACTCTTATAGAGCTCTATGATGAGTTTCTTACACACAAGCAATTCATAGATCTCAAGGAACAAATTCTTAGGTTAGAGAAAGAAATTGGTAGCATGAATTCTCTCATACAACAACTTAAGTCTCAGATGATCTCACTAGAGACTCACATTACCTCTTTCCTAGCTAGGAAGCAAAGAGAGATGCCTACTCTTCCTATAGTTGAGACGTCTAGGAAAGATGTACCTTTTCCTAGCAAACATAAAGGAAAAGACCTCAATCCACCAACCTTTATGGGGGATGACCATGAGAGAAATAAGGATGTGGTTTATGCTTTTTTGCAAAAGTGGAATGACTTGCATCAACTAAAGGGCACCACACCTGAGTACCATGTGCTAGAAGCGAGTCTCTCACTTGGCCCGCATGCTTATAAGTGGTGGATGAGTCTCAAGGAGGCAAATTCTATTCCTATGGACTCGACTTAGTTGGAAAATCTTTTCTTGAAAGAGTTTCTTCTTGAGAACGAGGAAGAGAGGAACTGGGATGAGTGGGATAAGATCACATAGAGAGGCATACCTTTGTCACTTTACATATCACACTATAGAGAGATCATACTGAAGCCTAAGGGGTTAGATGACTTCTAGAAGACTAGAGGGCTTGTTAGGGGCTTATACAAAGCCATCACAAAAGAGGTAAGAAGGAATACACTTAAGACTTTTGAGGAGGTGATCAAGTACACTCAAACTTATGAGGAACATAACTGACCTCAGTATACTCTTATGGAGATGGATCGACCCTTGAAACCTTTTAGTATGACCAAGTCCAAGAAGAAAGTATCAATGGGAAAAAAATCTTTAATAAGAAACAAAGATCACAAGGGCCTAGGTTACCCTCTAAGCAATATGAGAGGGCCAAGAGGGAAAACTTGTGTTTTAGGTGTTTGTTTCCTAGATGCATAGTGGAACTTTTAGAGAGTACGCATGCGGAAGCAAAATGAAACGTAAAGTACTCTCACAAAACAAAGAATGTGTGAGACACAAAATGAGTAGACCATGAAGTGGGTAAAATCATGTGGATTAGAAATGAGCTTGCCAAGAGCATGGAGTAGGCTCCTCAAGCTTCTAACCAAGTACGAATGAGGGGAGAGGACCTCCTTATATAGATTTGGTAGGGGCTCTCAAAAGTACATCATATGTGGGATAAGTCTCCTGAAAGGAGAATGAATACAACTAGTAGAAGCACATGGCAAGGTACCCAAACATAAAGGAAATACAATATAAAATGGAAATAGACTAGAAATGTAGTGCCTCCTGGATGCAAAATGGAGATGCACTCATGCGGATATAAATGTAGATGAAGTAGGAGCGATCATGTCGTCAACACCTGCAGCTCCATTTTGGAGCGGCTGAATGCTGCAGAGGTCCACCAAGCATTGAAGCGGAACCGGAGGTAGAGCCTTCGTGAACATGTCCGCCAGGTTCTCCTGAGAGGTACACTGCTCCAGAGTAATCTCCTGAGATATGAGCTTCTCGTGGATGAAATGGTACTGGATCTCGATGTGCTTCGTCCGAGCGTGGAACACTGGATTCTTGGCGATGGCCAAGGTTGACTGGCTGTCCGTGCGAAGACATGTCAGAGTATCGTGCAAAACACCAATGTCAGATAATAAACGTCGAAGCCAGATGGCCTCACATGCTGCAAAGCTGGATGCTCAGTACTCGGCCTCAGTAGATGATAATGAAACTGTAGGCTACTTCTTACTTGCCCAAGAGATAGGTCCTGAGCCAAGCAAGAATATATACCCAGAAGTAGAACGTCGAGAATCAGGATCACCAGCCCAATATGAATTAGAATATCCAGCGAGTTTGATGCCCCCTCTATACCAAAGACCATGATGTCGGGTGAGGGCAAGGTATCGAAGTAGTCTCTAAGCAGCATACCAATGAGTCTGACGAGGCTCATGTGCAAACTGACTGAGTATACCAATTGCATAAGCAATATCTGGTCTAGTGTTGGCAAGATAGAGTAATGAGCCAACAAATTGTCGATAGGTATGCACATCCACAAGTGATGAAGAGTCCTCCAGTGTAAGCTTGATGTTTGGATCAAGTGGTGTAGAAACTGAGCGACACTGGTCCATGTTATATCTGGAAAGTAGATCAGAGAAGTACTTATTCTGTGATAGAAAGATACCTTCTTTTGTTTGCCATCCTTCCATACCTAAGAAGTAGTGGAGTAATCCAAGATCTGTCATAGACTACTCAAGGTGAAGCTCGGTGATGATAATCTGGATGCGTTCTTTGTGTGAGCCTATCAAGATCAAGTCATCTACATAGAGAATGATGATGGCTACTAAAGAATCCTTTTGATAGATATAGAGATTAGCATCAGCATTGCTTCTGTGAAATCCTTTGTCTTCAAAGACTTGTGAATCTTTTCATACCAGGCCTTCGGACCTTGCTTGAGTCCATAAAGTGCCTTGTGAAGCTTGTAGACTTGATCTTCTTTGCCTTTGATCTTGAAGCCTTCAGGTTGTTCAACATATACTTCTTCTTGAAGATCTCCATTGAGGAATGCACTTTTGACGTCCAACTGGTAAATGGGCCACTTGAAGTGAGCACTTAGTGCTAAGATGATTCTTATGGTTGTGAATCTTGCAGTAGGAGCAAAGGTTTCTTCATAGTCAATGCCATGTTGTTGCTTGTATCCCTTAGCGACTAATCTTGCCTTATATTTATCTAGAGTGCCATCAAACTTGTATTTGACTTTGTATATCCACTTGACTCTTATGACTTGATGGTTGGTTGGTTTGGGAACTAATGTCCAAGTGTTGTTCTTTGCTATTGCATCCAGTTCTACTTGCATAGCTTCTTCCCACTCTGGTTGGCCTTGAGCTTCTTTGTAATTGGATGTCTCTGGTATTTGCTGAATTTGGTGCATTAGAGCATAGTTAACATAATGACTTTGTTCGCGTTGTTTCTTATCAAGAAGCCTTTGAGATCGGCGTGGTTGTTGTGAAGTAATTGCTTCTGAGTTGGAGTTTGGAAATATTGAGTCCCCCTCTGAAGTGTAGATAGGTGGACTAAGACTTGTACTTGAATCTTTTCTTGAGTATGATGAAGCTTCATTGAAGATCACATCCTTTGAAATGGTGATGGAGTGGTTTTCCATATCATATAGACGGTATGCCTTTGATTGGTCACTGTAGCCTATGAATATGTGTTTCTTGGACTTTGATTGTAACTTGTTTCTATCTTCTTTTGGTACATGGACAAAAGCTTCACTACCAAAGACTCGAAAGTAGTTCACATTTGGTTTTCTTCCATAGTAGGCTTCAAAGAGTGTTTTGTTGTGTAAAGCACTTGTAAAGCCTCGATTAAGAATGTGAACGGCAGTATGCACTGCTTCTGCCCAGAACTTGTAGGGTAGATCCTTGTGATGAAGCATTGTTCGTGCCATTTCCATCACACTGCGTATCTTCCTTTCAGCTACTCCATTCTGTGATGGAGTATGAGGCTGAGTGACTTGTCTTTTGATCCCTTTCTCGGTGAGAAAGTTATCAAAGTCATGATTGATAAACTCGCCACCTCCATCTGATCTGATGGTCTTGACTTTAGTTGAAGCTTCATTCTCAACTTCCTTGATCCAAGTTTGAAACTTAGAGAATGTGTCTGCCTTTGACTTCAAAAAGTACACCCAAATAAAGTGAGAATGGTCATCTACTAGAAGATAAAAGTAGAGGGATCCACTCAGTGATGGGGTATTCATAGGTCCACATAAGTCCATGTGGATAAGGGCAAGTGGGTTCCTCGCTCGTGTTGAAGCTTCCTTGGGAACTGGGGCCCTGTGTTGCTTGCCTTGGGTGCAAGCTTGGCAGACATCAGTAAGTTGCCCTATCTTTGGAAATCCCTTCACAAGTTGGGATGAAGAGATTTTTGATAAGTATGAAGCGTGGCCAAATCTCTGGTGCCACAAACTTGAGTCTGATTCTTTGGATACAAAGAGGCCCTTTTCTTCTATACCTTGAGCAATGACATCCTTTGTATGGGGATCAACTACCTTAACTGAGGTGTTATCAAACCATACTTGTTTATCTTGGTCTGTAATGGCCTTGACGGAAAGTAGATTCATGCACAAATTTGGAACAAAAAGAACATTGGATAAAGACTTGCATTCCCCCTCATGGTTGGAAATTTGAACTTTTCCTTTGCCTTCGATGGGTAAACTTTTGTTGTTGCCAAGATAGACTTCTCCCGTGTGCTCTTCGAGTTTCTGAAAGGAGTCCTTGTCTTTGCACATATGGGAGGTAGCTCCGCTATCAAAGATCCACTCATGTGGGGAGCTTGAAGTCACTAGTGCATTGGCTTCTGTGGAGATGAAAAGTTCCTCACTCGAGCAGTGGGATCTATGTTGGGAGCCTTTGGATGCTTGCCTCGACGTAGAGGCCTTCGATGATTGTTTCTTTCTATAGCAAAACTTTTCTAAGTGGCCTGATTTTCCACAAAAATTACAGGTGACTTTCTTCGATGAATTATGCGATCCTTGCTTAGATCCATTGCTATCCTGATGAATTGTGGTTTTTCCCTTATTGAATGGGCCTTTGGCCTTCATGGCGGACTCTTGTGAGGAAGTCGATTTTGCTCGCGAGTCGTGGAGGAGCAAAAGTCGACGAACCTCTTCCCAAGATAAGACTTGGCCGCGATTATACAAAGTTGTGACAAATGTTTCGTACGACTTAGGTAACTTGTTGAGAAGCCGAATGGCCATGTCTTCGCTAGAGATATGCCTACCACATAGTGCTAATTTACGCTGGTAATCCTCAAATTGGGCTATGACCTTGGTAATTGTGTCGTGTGGCCTAATGGTCAAATTATGAAACTCGACCTCTAATGCATAAGTGTTTAGAAACACTACCAAAATCTCTAGCCAAAAATGCTGCTTCAAATAATTGCAAAGCTTGAACGACTTGATACCAGATTGAAAAACTCCTTGGGGTGGGGGGGGGGGGGTTTAGAGTAGCCCTACTCTTGCAAAAACACCAAGAGGAGTCGACGCGAGAGGAGGGGGCTTAGATTAGCCCGTTGTACACCAATGGAGCCTTAGGGTAGGCTTAGAAACTTGGAGAGATCTTGTGGGTGGGCTTAGAGTAGCCTCCAACCCACAAGTATGAACACACAAAACACCTTCTTCTTATATGAGAGTTACAAAAAAAAGGGGGGGCACTTTATGCCAAATAGTGGTAAATAAGGTTGGGTTAAAATCTTGGAAGTGACTCTTTGAGTAGTGCCGAAGTGTGTCCTTGAGGAAGAGGATTACATCCCTTTGAAAATACAAAAAAAAAATCCCTTAAATCTCTTTAGATAGTGCCAAAATGAAGGGTGAGCACCCTTAGAAAATAAGATAAGTGTGTCAATTATTGAAGTCAAGACTTGCTCTGCCTTCTTTTGAAGATATTGGATTCGAATGGAGGAAGGGTTGTGGGACCACGTGCATATCAGCTTGGGTGAGGGAAGAATGCACATTCGAATGGAGGACCACATTCATTGGTCATTGATAGTGACCAACGGATCCATTCAAAATAGTCAAGAGAAACAAGGTGGGGGAATAATGCACATTCGAATGCATGACCACGTTCATTGATCATTGATAGTGACCAGCGGCTCCATTCCAAAATAGTTAAGAGAAACAAACGCTACTCTGAAAATTGCTAACTATAGCTAAAAGTAGTGGTAGATTTGCAAAGAGTTAATCTGTGGGCCCTGAAAAAAAAAAACTAATCTCCGATGTCAGGACCGCCTGAAGCGTTGGAGTTTATCCGTCTGGCTGGTGAAGTCTCTCGCTCTCTCTCCTCTCTCTCTCTACCTATAGCACATGAAGAGGTGCACAATGCTGCTGCGCAGGTCTCCACTCTCACGAACAAACATGGCTTAGCTCCTTTCGCTGCCGCCTACCTCCTCAGAAGGCGTGTGAGGATTAACGCTGCTCGCTGCAACCGTCGGGGAACTCCTTCTCTCAACTTTTGGAGATCTATTCGCTTCTGTGTTCAAGTTCCCGTCCAGAGTCTCTCTGCTGCTTCAGCTCTTTGTCAGAATCTTTGTACTCTAGGTACGTAGCCTGTCTTAGCCGCATATTATGGAAGTGGTAGTTTAAGTGCTGGATGGAATCAAGCGCACACTACATTCTACGAAGCAAGTGATGCTTTCGAGACCATGAGAGGCACTTGTGGGTATGGGAACCTCTACTCCTCCAGCTATGGCACGAGTACCGCTGTAGATCCCACATGGTGCATCGCTGGTACGTCCATCGTCATCACTGCAATGAACTTTTGTCATATGGTTATTGGTGTAGATCTCTACACTCTTTCAGCAGTTGCTGCATCCCTAGTTGTTGCGGTAGGCATCTATTACTTGGTTTCCATTTTGGGACCGGTCAGAAGCTCTCTGCAACAGGAATCGCGTCTCTCTCTCTCTCAGACTATGTGTAGTAGAGATGTCTTCCCGAGTCTGCATGACACGCTAGATCCAATTCTCCTTGCACCCACAAAATTTCTTCGTCTCCTGATCACCACCTGCGAGACTCAACTCGGTGTTGTTTTCGGATGATTAGTCATGTGCGAGAAGAAGGCATAGCAGAGATCACACTAAGAAAAGGCCTCATTGCGCACGTATGGGCCACAGAAGCCGTGCAGGAAACATTGACCATCATTCACCATTGAAGCTTTGTGTTGTTACTGTTGGACGGTTGGCCTCAAAATTTGATTGTATCAAAAAATTGGAAGCAAAAGCGATGATGATTACAGTGGTCCGGCTTCTACTTCTCACCTCACGCAACTCTGGTTGGGGTATCTCCGCAGTAGCAGTCCATATGACCTATGCCAGAAACAAGGCAGATGTGGCAGAAAATGGAGATCCTTGGATGCAAACACAAAATCCAACGATTGAGTTACGTGTATGATCCTTGGATGCCAAATCTTCAACGCAACGTGCCGCAAAAAATGATTCGAATAGTGTTTATGAACACTATAAATGATGAAAATAAGTATTGACTCTTGCATAAATGACTTCGAAATTACAAGATATGACACTCCATCCACAAAGACAATGGGAAAATCGGGGTAAAGAGCGTACAAAATGCTGAAGGAAAGTGGGTGGGAGGGTGGGCAAATGGGCAAAATGAATCCCAAAAATTGATGGCAAAAGGCCTCTCTCAATGAGGAGAAAGCACGCCACCAAAATGAAGCACCACCACCACCAAAACAACCACCAAACGCACCACCAAGACCTCCACCTAGCGCTCTGATACCATGTAGAGAGTACGCATGTGGAAGCAAAATGAAACGTAAAGTGCTCTCACAAAAAAAGAATGTGTGAGACACAAAATGAGTAGACCATGAAGTGGGTAAACTCATGTGGATTAGAAATGAGCTTGCCAAGAACATGGAGTAGGCTCCTCAAGCTTCTAACCAAGTACAAATGAGGGGAGAGGCCCTCCTTATCTAGATTTGGGAGGGGCTCTCAAAAGTACATCATATGTGGGATAAGTCTCTTGAAAGGAGAATGAATACAACTGGTAGAAGCACATGGCAAGGTACCCAAACATAAAGGAAATACATATAAAATGGAAATAGACTAGAAATGGAGTGCCTCCTGGATACAAAATGGAGATGCACTCATGCGGATACAAATGTAGATGAAGTAGGAGCGATCATGTCGTCAACAGAACTATCCACTCAAGAAGGTGGGGGGGGGAGAAAGAAAGGACTAGAGAGTAGTATAGCACCTGACAAGGGTAAAAAGGTGGTCTACCTAGTGCAGGAACTTCCTATTCATGGAAGCTCTAGTTTTAAGGGAGTGGAAGTGATGCACGAGGACATTGAGCATACATGTTGTTTGACATGGTCATTGTGTTCACCTCTATTTAGACCACATGACCTAGTTAAACTTCATGGCAGTGTATATGGGACCATGGTGCGAGTCATGATAGATGACTCTACCACTCATAAATTCATAAACTATGCTCTGGTCAAGAAGCTTAAGATTCCCCAACAGCTCACTACACATCAATACATAGTATCTATGATGCAAGGGGAAGACAAGAGGATATGGGATACTATGGTATCCAGCTTGGAAGACAAGATACAAGATTACACGGACCATATGGACTTCCAAATAATGAACATGGAGAAGACATACCTTGATTTAGGAAGAGAGTGGCTAAGGGGGTTGGGAGACACACTTAAATGCAGTTACTAAAACAACACTCTTGACTTTGAAGAGAATGGAAGTAAATTTTGTATACAGGGAGAGAGAGAGATGTACCTAGTGCACCTCTCATCTCATCTTTAGAGTTGTATAGCCTTTGTCATTTTCAACATGTATGAGAGATCTTTTTGTTGTATATGTGAAGCTGGTTGTAGCGGCACCTACTCATCTTTGGATTGCGTCCACCATAACTGCTAGATGTAGTGAGCTTGTGTTGTCACCAAAAATGTGAGGTGTTGAAGAATGAAGTCCAAGATCTGTGTAAAAAGATTTTAACCACATGATTTCTTGAGTTGCATTAGCCAAACCTCTATATTCTGCTTCAGTAGAAGATAATGCCACGGTTGGTTGCTTCTTCGATGACCAAGAAATGATTTTTTAACCTGCAAATGATATATACCCTGATGTGCTTCTTCTATCATCTTTAGATCCGGCCCAATCTGCATCTGAGTAGACCTTTAGCTCAATATCTGAAGTATATGAATAGAACAAACCTTCATTCATGGTCCCCTTTAGATACTTGAGGACTCGCTTGGCCGCTTCCATATGTGGTCTTCTCGGCTTATGCATAAACTGACTCAATATGCTAACACTATAGCATATATCCACCCTTGTGAGTGTTGCATAGTTCAAACTTCCAACCAAGCTTTGATAGCTTGTGATGTCTTCAATTGGCTCTCCTTCATAAGCACTAAGCTTATGATTTTGCTCCATAGGTGTACCTGCACACTTTGTATTTTCCATCTTGAACTTGACGAGCATGTCATGGACATACTTCCTTTGTGTGATGTATATACCTGAATCTGTGTAGATCAACTCCAATCCAAGAAAATAAGTGAGTGGTCCGAGGTCACTTATCTTGAACTCCTCCTTCATTTGACTCTTTACCTGTTTGATTCCTTCAAGATCATTGCCTGTGATAATAATATCATCAACATACACACATAAATAGATCACTTCAGATCCATTCCTCTTTATGAACAAAGAGGTATCCGCCTTGCTAGCTTTGAATCCTTGGTCCTGCAAATAAGTAACCAATCTGAAATTCCAAGCTCTTGGAGCTTGCTTCAATCCATACAAAGCTTTCTTTAGTTTGCATACATAGTTAGGATGATGTGCATCCTCATATCCAGGAGGTTGTGCCATATACACTTCCTCAGAAATCCATCCATTCAAGAAAGCATTCTTTACATCAAGTTGATAAAGATTCCAATTTCTAGATGCAGCAAGACTAATGAGAACCCTAATTGTAGGCATTTTTGCAACAGGAGAGAAAGTCTCCTCATAATCAATACCATGGGTTTGAGCAAACCCTTTAGCAACTAACCTTGCTTTGTGTCTATTTATACTTCCATCTGGATTCCTCTTGATTTTGTATATCCATCGAGATCCGATTATCTTCATAGATGGCTTGTTAGGTACAAGCTCCCAAGTGTCATTCTCCTTCAAGGCTTCCATTTCTTCATCCATTGCATCTCTCCAAGCTTTCTTGCTTTGTGCTTCTTCGAATGTGGTAGGTTCTTCATTGGTTGAATCCTTTGCAATGTAGATTGAGTGCTTGGTGACCAAAGAAGTATCATAACCAAACCTCTCTGGTTTCTTCTTCTCCCTCGAAGACCTTCTAAGTGGTTGATGTGAGCTCTCGGGTCCATATGTAGCATCCTGCATCTTTGCTTTACCTTTGTTCTTCCATAGCTTTAGTCTTTCCAAGTCTTCTAGGTCAATCTCTGAATCACTTTCTTCAATCTGCTTTGGCTCCTTTGGTTGAAGTGATGGAAAATCTTCATCCAAGTCATATGGCAGCTTCACTTTCCTGTCATCATCAAACCATGATTTGTTTTCATCAAAAATTACATCTCTACTCACAGAAAATCCTTTATTGGTTGGATTGTACAATCTATATCCTTTTTGGTTTTGATCATAACCAATGAATACACACTTCTCTGCCTTGGGATCCAATTTCCCTCTTACTTGAGAAGGAATGTGAGCATAGGCTAAGCATCCAAAGATTTTACAATGCTCTAGACTAGGTCTTCTTCCATTCCACACTTCATATGGAGTGGTTCCATCTAGTGACTTAGATGGAAGTCTATTTATGAGATATGTGGCTGTCGACACAGCCTCTGCCCATAGGTAGTTCGGCAATCCCTTTTCGTTGAGCATGGACCTTGCAGCTTCGACGATAGCTCTATTCCTCCTCTCTGCTACACCATTGAGTTCAGGTGTATACCTTGTAGTGACTTCCCTTTTAATGCCTCTTTCATGCAAGAAGGCATCAAATTCAGAAGAGAAGTATTCTCCTCCACCATCTGATCTGAGTCTTTTCAAAGTCCTACCTGTTTGATTTTCAACAAGAGCAATATACTTCTTAAAGCAATTAAACACTTCATCCTTGTGCTTTATGAAAAACAGAATGGTCCACCTGCTACAATCATCTATGAAAGACACATAATATCTTGAGCCTGATATAGATGGCTCCTTACTTGGACCCCACACATCCGTGTGCACTAGATCCAAAGGATTTTGATACATATATCCTTTCTTATTGAAAGGTTGTCTATGAGCCTTGCCGAGTTGACAAGCTTCACACTTATAAATCATGTGTTGCCTTGTGATATTAGGCAAACCAAGTACACTTTGGTCCCTGCAAATCTGTTTGAGTGTCCTCTCACCAATGTGAGCAAGCCTTTTGTGCCATATCTCCAACTCTGTTAGAGTTTGAGATCCATAGCTAAACAAAGCTATGTTCTTTGTATCTTCCACTTCAAAAGTGAAAAGCCTTCCTGTCTTTTCTCCTTTGGCAATCCTTCGAAAGCCTTGCCTTGGGTCTTCAACATATGCTCCAAATCGATTGAATCTAACCTGCAATCCTTTTTCAACAATCTGTCCAACACTTATTAAATTTTTGGTAATTGTAGGGACATACAAGACTTTGCTTAAGAGGTTCATATTCCCATCTGATGTCTTCACATTACCTATCTCCTCCACTGAGTGCTTTGTGTCATCTCCTGTCTGCACTTCATGCTTGTTATGAGGATCTTCCAAATCAGAAAGTAAAGCCACATTTCCTGCTACATGGTTCGAGCATCCCGAATCAATGTAAAATATGTGATCATCATCCTTACCCTTCTTTGTTGATAGATTCATAATCAATAATGAATCTTCTTGACTTTGGTCCTCTGCATAGTTATTGTAATCTCTTCTTCCTCTATGGCCACTTTGATAGTTGTTGTTGTTGTTGTAATTGTTGTTGTAGTAGTTGTTGTTGTAGCCTCCATTGTACCTGCCTCTATTTGATCCATAGCCACCTCTATTGAATCCTCTTCCTCTTGAGTTCCTCGGGTTCCTGAAACATTCTTCAGTAGTATGGTTAGATAAGCCACATATGTTGCAAGGTTGAGATGATTGGAATCTCCCCCTGCCTTGCTTTCCACTTCTGCCTCTTCCTCTAGCTCTTCCTCTACCTGCAAAGTTTGCTTGGAAAGAGCTTCCTTCATCTTCATTCTTTCTATTCTTTGACTTGTCCTTGACCTTAGCTTTATCAGAATATAAGGCAGAAGTTTGATTACCTCTTGAGGACTCACCACCTTTGCTAATCTTTGCTTCATGAGTGAAGAGTTGGCCCATGAGTGTGTTGAGGTCGGGTACATGCATATCCATGTATAAATCCATGGCTGTTGTGAATGACTCCCACTTGTCGTCTGCTTTGATTCCATTCATGATTTGTCTTATGATTTTCTCCTCTTCAATTACCTCTCCAATGCTTCCAAGTTGGTCGGAAATCTCCTTCATCTTTGTGACATAATCAGTCACATTTTGCTTCGGGCTTTTCTTCATTGTTGTGAACTCCATCCACAATTGGTTCTTCCTTGCTCGAGTGTTGGAAGAGAAGAAAGAAGCAAGTGCATTCCAGGTTTCTCTTGATGTCTTGCATCCCTTGACATGAGGTAAAAGAAAATCAGAGATTGAGTTTAGAATATAGGACCTTGCAAGTGCATCCTTCGAACACCAATTCGAAAGTCCTTCCACTTCTTCATGTGATGGTTGCCCTTTGTTCCTCATGGTTGGCATTGCTTCATCTCCGGATATGAATCCATATAGATTCCTCCCTTGAAGGTAAGCCTCCATCCTTAGAGACCATGCCGGATAGTTGTTTCGATCCAATTTGTCAATTGTTGATGGAAATCCATCTCCCATGTTGCTTGACTATGCTCTGATACCACTGTGAAGAGAGATGGTGGACGCAATCCAAAGATGAGTAGGTGCCGCTACAACCAGCTTCACACCAGCCAACTGAGACTTCAGAGTTGATTAGTAGACCCTTTGAGCTTCCTAAATCCACCAAAATATCAGCCAAGTACTTTGGAACATGTATCCCAAAAGTTTAAGTCAAGACCGACAAGTTGCGAAATGACTAGCTCCCAAAACTTGCTATTTTTGGACATACACCTGCTGGAAAAAATGAACAGTGCTCTCAACCTGGAAGGAATTAGAAAAATTCCTTTTGGGCATAGCAAATAGACTTAGCAAGCTTCCTATTCCAAGTTAAAACACTTCAAATGATGGACTGAGCACTGAGAACAAGTTTCATCAAGTTCTGGAACATTCCCACAATTCTCGGGGCTCTGCAGAGATAGACCAGTAAGCAGTAAAATGCAGATATCTCCAAAAGTATAAATCCAATGACCTTGAAAATTTATAGGTAGAAACTAGACAGTGAGAGCTATCCAACGCACTTTACAACACTGAAAAAGGTTCAGTAAAACTCGAGATATGACCTTCTGAAGTTACTGCTCTGAGTGAGTATAGCAGAGAACAAAACAGAGAGGTAGATGATAATAAATGTATAGATTCACATATGATTACAACCACATTGGCAATGAATCTTTGCACAATGGGAGTAGAATGATAGAGCTATGGAGTAAGCTCTTCAATCTCTACAAAATGACATGAAGTGGTCACGTACAAGGCTTGCTAATCGCCTCTTCCTTCTTGCTCCTTTTATAGCTATTCTTGGAGGGAGTTTTGAATTCGAATTCGAATGGCTCCACCTAAAAGTGATCCCCAAAGTTAGGAGAGATTCCCTCAGCTCAAAAATTCGTGATTTTGGTAGTTGGAGCCACGAATTTGCTTTTACATCATGGATGAGGTAAGCCATCCTTTTACTTTTTTCTTTTTCCATTTACAAGAGATAAAATGTACTCTTTTACAAGAGGTGTTCACATGACTACTCATGTGACTTACAAATGAGGATAATATCAAGCATATCAAGCATGTAGGCTTGGGCAAAATGCACCAACAGTATAGTTAGGAGTTTGAGCAGTGTAGAGACACTTCATCTGATGTATATTTTCATGCTAGGAATGTAAATATGGACATGACTTTTTACTATTATTTCTTGCAAGAGTGTGTTGTTAAAGGTTTTAAAGATCTTATGTTTGAATTTAGGGATGTTTTTCCCAATGATTTACCCAGAAGGCTACCTCCTGATAGAGGGGACATTGACCATGCTATTGAGGTAGTTACTAACACTTACCATATTTGTAGGCCACCTTATAGGCTTACTATTTCTCGACATGAGGAGGTAGAGAGGCAATTACAAGATTATTTAGATAAAGGCTTCATTAGACCTAGTAACTCACCTTGGGCATAGCCAATGCTCTTGGTTAAGAAGAAGCATGGATCTATGAGATTATACATAGATTATAGGGTACTAAATAAGGTAGCCATCAAAATTAGGTTTCCAATGCCTAGATTGGAAGAACTATTTGATAACTTACATCAAGCTAGGTATTTTAACAAGCTTGATCTTAGATTGAGATACCATCAGATTAGGATTAGGGCAGAGGATGTCCTTAAAACTACATTCAAGACTCGATACAGGCACTATGAGTTCTTGGTGATGCCTTTTGGTAACACCAAAGCTCCTACCACTTTCATGAAGCTCTTGAAAAGTGTATTACTTCCTTATCTAGGGCAATTTCTAGTAGACTTTCTAAATGATATTATGATCTATAGTAGATCAGAATAGGGACACTTGGAACACTTGAGAAAATTATTCCAAGTGTTGAGGGAAAATTCACTCTTTGCCAAGGAGTTAAAGTGTGAATTTTTCAAAACAGAGATTAGATACCTTGGGCATGTAGTCTCCCAAAATGGAATCCAGATGGATCTTGAAAAAGTATGGGTTATTATGGAATGGTCACATTCCATGAATGTATAAGAGCTACATATCTTCCTAGGTTTATCAAGATTCTATCAAAGATTCATTAAGAATTATTTCAAAATTGTTGCCCAATTGATGAAATAGCTTAAAGGTAAAGGGAAAGCCTTTCATTTGGGAGAAAGATAGAAGCAAATTATGGAGAAATTGAAAAATAGCAATTGCTACAACTCCACTTTTGCACATACTAGAAACCCTTTGTGGTTGAGACTGATGTGAGTGATCTTGCTACATGAGTAGTTTTCGTTCAGGATGGTTGACCAACAGCTTTTGAGAGTAAGAAACTAGAACTTGCTCAGAAGAATTAATCCATCTATGAGAAGGAGTTGTATGCAATTGTCCATGCTTTGAAGAAGTGACACACCTAGTGCGGGACACCCAGGAGTTAACAAGACTTATGATCTTGTTAAGAGGCATTTTTACTTGCCTTGACTTCATAAGGATGCCCTAGAGTATGTGCTAAAGCGCAAAAAATGTGAGGTCAATAAAGTTGAAAGATTGAGGATTATAGGACTACTTGACCCCAATGGGAAGTGGGAGAGTATCTCCATGGATTTTATAGTTGGATTACCTAAGACAAAGAGAGGTCACAACTGTGTCTGGGTAATCATGGATAGGTTAACCAAAATGGCTAGGTTTATTCTGACATGTAATACAGTGAAGACACTTGAGTTGGCTAGATTGTCTGTAGAGAATCTATGCCGGTTATATGGTCTTCCTTTAGACATAGTTTTTGATCGGGATAGGAAGTTTACTAGACACTTTTGGAGAGCGATCTTCAAAAGGTTGGATAAAAAACTTAGCATGAGTATGGCTGAGGATCCACGGTCGGATGGGCAAACAGAGAGGGTTAAACAAATCCTAGAGGATATGCTTCGAGCATATGTAAATGAAAGGCAAACTAATTGGGAAGAGTATTTACCTATAGTAGAGTTTTCATATTAGTGCCACACTTCCAAGCACTCTTCCACTGGGCATAGTCCATTTAAGCTGATGTACGAGTTTCAATCAAGAGCTCCTTATGCAGTAGGATTGCACAATGAGAAGGTTCAAGCTACAAAGGGTTTCTTGGAAGAGATGAACGGTATGCTTAGACTTGCTAAGGATAGTATTAGGAGAGTTCAGGACATGGGCTAGAGCCTGTGCTAACCCTCAAAGGAGAGACATCAACTTTGAGGTATGAGAGCAAGTCTATCTTAGAGTTCCATCTGCCTAAAACCATGAAGACAACACCTTATCCAAAACTATCTCCTAGGTATTGTGGGCCATTCCCAATACTTAAGAGAATAGGAAGATGGCTTACCAAATCTAACTTCCAGATAATAGCCACATACATCTAGTGTTCATTGTTAGTCACCTTTAGAAAAGGCTAGGTGAATTTGACAACCTCATTCTAGATAGTGAGGTAGTAAAGCCTATTTCTATTCAATTTGTTCGACATGGGCTTGAGAGCATGCTACACACTCAAGAGAAATGGACGAGGAGTCACTTATATAAAGAGTTTCTTGTAAAATGGAAAGATAGTTCAGAAGATAGTGCTGTTGGAACATCAAGCTTACACTATGCTTGAGGTGGATTTGATCTACATCAAAGGCTATCGCGTCGAAAGAATATCCGTTGGAGAGTTTCTTTTTTCATATGCTCATTTATTGTATTTTTTGAGAATATTTTGATGGCTCATTTACCGTTGTAAAAGCCTTGAGTTGTACACATGTAAAGGTACAAATATAGGGCCAAAATCCCACGAAATTTTGGTGGTTGAAGTTGCATTCAATCAAGCAATCAATCACCTAAAAGTAGATCAATCAAGATCTTCACTTTTCCTAGATTGTAGGGAAGTGAATTGATTCCCTCCAACAACCATTCCCACCTTCATTTGAATTCAAATTCGAGTTGTAAAAGTCGTGGAACACTCCTAGAGGCTATATAAGGAGTTGAAATCACTTGTACATTATATGGAAGCAATATACATACACTTGTGACCATCATTGTCTTGCTCCTTCAATTTCTGCATCATCTTCTTCGCCAACAGTAATCTTGCAGAGGCTGCAAATTGAGTGCAAGAGGACTCATTGGAAAGGTATCAGTGTCTAGTTTATGCCTGTAAATTTTCAAAGCATTTGGTTCAGCAGATTTGGAGAAATCTCAGTTTTTCTGCCTCGGGGTCAATCTCTGCGTATTCCTGAAAAATAGGAAGTACCACCGGTGAATGTCGCATTCATTCCTATAGCATATTTTGCTTATTCCTTATACTTTTGTGCATTCCATACACTCAACCCTATGTGTATCACTCCCATAAAAGGATTTTTTCTAATTGTAATCACGCTGGTTGCTATGGGCATTTGAAGTTCATTGTCTCTTCCATAGACAGTAAGTTTTTTGAGTTAGTCGACCTGCGAACCTATCTGTTTTGTATCGACTCGTTCTCCTTGATGCTCCGAGGTACATAGTGTGTTTCTTTGCACTTATAGCATGCCTATAAGGTCTATTTGAGTCTCCAAAAGCTCAAGGGTTGGTCTTGTGCCGGTTGGCTTGACCAAACTTCATCGCTTCGAAACACACTTTTCTACCTTCGACAAGCTTCTCTAAGTTTTTTCAGTGGTATCAGAGCTAGTTCAAGATGGGTGACGGCTTTCCCTCAATGATCGAGAAGCTTGATCGACACAAATACGCGGCTTGGCAAATCAGAATGGAGGCCTACTTGCAAGGTAGAAATCTTTATGGAATTGTAGCAGGTGATGAAGCTATGCCTATTCCAAGATCCAAAGGAGGACCTACACAAGAGGAGACAGATAAGCTCACACTTTGGTGCGCAAGGGATGCTCAAGCAAGGTCGTACATACTAAACTCTATCTCTGACTTTCTATTACCACATATTAGAGGATGCAAGACATCTCAAGAGACTTGGGATGCCCTGGAGACTTTCTTTTCTGCTAGTACCAAAGCAAGAAAGAATCATCTTTGGAACGAGTTCAACCAAATGAAGAAGACACCTAAACAAACCATCACAGAGTTTGTTACCAAGGTCAAAGAGGTTGCGGATCAGTTAGCATCCATTGGAGAGCTGATTGAAGAAGAGGTCATCATGAGGCAAATTCTCAACGGCATTCGAAGTGATAAGCAATGGCAATCCTTCACGACGGCTTACGATCTCATCATGGATGTGCAAACTCCAGACTTCAACATCTTTCTTGGACAACTCTTCAATCAAGAAGCCAATAATAGCATAAAGGAAGGTAACTCTTATCATGGTAGTTCAACGAGTGCTTTATATGCAGATAAGAAGGATAAGAAGCAGAAAGGCAAGAAGAAGGACGAAGACGAAGAAGAGACTTCCCAAGCCAACTTCGCAAGCAAGAGCAAGTGGAAAGGGAAGAAGAAAGGACCAAAGCAAGACAAAGCCAAAGGTCAGAATGTTCAATCTTGTGCCATATGCGATAAGACCAACCACACCACTCAGAACTGCTGGTTCAATGGGAAGACCCAGAAAGGAAGTGGAAGAGGTGGATATGGTGGCAATAGAGGCAGAGGTGGCCACAACTTCAACAACAACAATAGAAGCTATAATAGAAGGGACTACAACAATTATTCAGAAGATCAACCACATGAAGACTCATTACTTCTTATGAACCTAAGCCACAAAGAAGGTAAAGAAGATGATCATTTGTTCTACATAGATTCAAGATGCTCGAATCATGTTGCAGGCAACATTGCTCTTCTATCTGACTTGGAAAGTCCAAAGCATAGACATGAAGTGCAAACAGGGGATGACACGAAGCACAATGTGGAGAAGATTGGTAATGTCAAAGCTTCCAATGGCAGGACAAACATTCTGAGTAAGGTTCTCTATGTACCCACTATCACTAAAAACCTAATCAGTGTAGGCCAAATAGTTGAAAAAGGCTTGCAAGTTAGGTTCACCCAACATGGAGCTTTTGTGGAAGATCCATGTCAAGGCTTCAAGAAGATAGCCCGAGGTGAGAAGCATGGTAGACTCTTTACTTTTGAAGTAGGAGATACCAGGAACATAGCTCTATTCAACTTTGGGTCTCAAACCCTAAGTGAGCTTGAAGTGTGGCATAAGAGACTTGCTCATGTGAATGAAAGAACCTTGAAGGATATATGCAGGGATCAAAGTGTTCTAGGACTGCCGAACATATCAAAGCAACACATGATCAACAGGTGTGATGCATGTCAGATTGGGAAGGCACAAAGACAACCATTCAACCACAAAGGCTACATCCACAACAATTTATTGGACTTAGTACATACAGATGTATGGGGACCAAGTCAAGAACCTTCATTGGCAGGATCAAGGTATTATGTCTCATTTATTGACGACCATAGTAGATGGACTGTTCTATACTTTATCAAGAGTAAGAATGAAGTGTTTGATTGCTTCAAGAAGTATCTTGCGCATGTGGAGAATCATACAGGTAGATCACTAAAGAAGCTCAGATCTGATGGAGGGGGAGAATACTTCTCCAAAGATTTTGATGAGTTCTTGCAGGATAAAGGTATCAAAAGGGAAGTGACTACCAGGTACTCTCCTCAACTAAATGGAATTGCGGAGAGGAGAAACAAGACATTGGTTGGATCAGCCCGAACAATGCTTGAAGAGAAGAAGTTGCCACATTATCTATGGGCAGAAGCTATTTCAACTGTAGTGTACCTTGTCAATCGACTACCATCCAAATCACTTCAAGGTATGACTCCTTATGAAGCATGGCATGGAAGAAAACCTAGTCTTGGACATTGCAAGGTTTTTGGTTGTTTAGCTTATGTTCATGTACCATCACAAATAAGAGGTAAGCTAGATGAAAGGGCAACAAAGGCAGTGTTTATTGGATATGATTCAACTCAGATGGGTTACAGGTTCTTCAATCCTTCAACCAAGCAATTCACTACAAGTAGAGATGTTGTGTTTGAAGAACACAGGTCTTGGTATGATGAAGACAAACAAAAGGTAACACTACCATATGATCTTGATTCTGACTCTCATCAATTAGGAAGGAAGCATGATACACAGGTCCAGGATCCAAGAAGTGATACAGACGATGACCAAGATGAAAGAGAAAGGGATTACAAGCTATGGAAGTCAAGAGGCAAAGCAAAGATGCAAGAGGTTGGAGAATGCTCCAAACAAGCACCTAGAAGATCAGCAAGAGAGAAGAAACAACCAGAAAGGTATGGATATGATTCCACATTTGTTACAAAGCATTCAATCTACTTGGCAAAAGACTCTATTTCAGAGGAACCCTCAACCTATAAAGAGGCAAAGGGAAACCCTAATTGGGAAAAGGCCATGAACGAAGAGATAGATGCATTGAAGGAAATGGACACTTGGGATTTGGTTCCAATGTCGCCGAATCAAAAGGTAATTGGTTGCAGATGGGTATACAAAGTTAAAAGAAATTCAGATGGATCAGTTTGCAGGTACAAGGCAAGATTAGTTGCCAAAGGATGCTCACAAACTCATGGTATAGACTATGAGGAAACATTCTCACCAGTTGCAAAGATGACTACAATCAGGACATTGATAAGTGTAGCTGCTGCAAGGAATTGGAGACTCCTCCAACTTGATGTGAAAAATGCATTCCTAAATGGTTGGATAAGTGAAGAGGTATACATGTCACAACCACCAGGTTTTGAAAACCCTAATCATCCATCTTATGTTTGCAGACTTAAGAAAGCATTGTATGGATTGAAACAAGCTCCAAGAGCTTGGAATTACAGGTTGGTTACATATCTTCAAGACCAAGGGTTCAAAGCTAGCAGCTCAGATCCTTCTCTATTCATCAAAAGGGATCACAATGAGGTTATCTATCTATGTGTATATGTAGATGATATTATTGTGACAGGTGATGATCTAAATGGCATTCAAAGGATCAAGAGACACATGCAAGAGGAGTTCAAAATCAGTGACCTAGGTGAGCTCACATATTTCCTAGGTATGCAGGTGATATATACAGATGAAGGAATGTATTTGACTCAAAGAAGATACATTCAGGATCTTCTTCTCAAGTTCAAAATGGAGAACACTAAACCTGCAGGTACACCTTTGGAGATGAATCATAAACTTAGTGTTTATGAAGGTGAGAAAATTGAAGACATTAAAGAGTATCAAAGCTTGGTAGGTAGCTTGATATATGCTACTCACACAAGGGCAGACATCTCATATAGTGTGGGAGTGCTTAGTCAATTCATGCACTCACCGAGAAGACCACACATGGATGCGGCTAAGAGAGTACTTAAGTATCTCAAAGGTACAATCAACGAAGGTATATTCTATCCTTACTCTTCCGATTTGGATATCAAAATCTACTCAGATGCAGATTGGGCAGGAGCTAAGGATGATAGAAAAAGTACATCTGGTTACTTAGCATTTGCAGGTTCGAAGCTAGTGTCATGGAGTTCCAAGAAGCAACCAACAGTTGCTTTATCCTCAACTGAAGCAGAGTATAGAGGCTTGACCATAGCAACTCAAGAGGCAATATGGTTAAAAGCATTGTATACAGATTTGGGACTTGTGAGTTCCAAACCTCACATATTTGGAGATAATGTAAGTTCCATGCATCTAGCGGCAAATCCTATTTTTCATGCGAGAACCAAGCATATAGAAGTCCATTATCACTTCATCAGGGAGAAGCTCATGGCAAAGGAGATTGACATTTCTTTTGTTCCGACTGAAAAGCAAGTAGCAGATATGATGACGAAGGCACTTGATGGAATAAAGCTTTGTAGATTCAAAGCTATGGCAGGTATTCAACCTATCAGAGAATGAAGACTCAAGCATACTTTAGCTTGAGGGGGAGCTGTTGGAACATCAAGCTTACACTATGCTTGAGGTGGATTTGATCTACATCAAAGGCTATCGCGTCGAAAGAATATCCGTTGGAGAGTTTTTTTTTTCATATGCTCATTTATTGTATTTTTTGAGAATATTTTGATGGCTCATTTACCGTTGTAAAAGCCTTGAGTTGTACACATGTAAAGGTACAAATATAGGGCCAAAATCCCACGAAATTTTGGTGGTTGAAGTTGCATTCAATCAAGCAATCAATCACCTAAAAGTAGATCAATCAAGATCTTCACTTTTCCTAGATTGTAGGGAAGTGAATTGATTCCCTCCAACAACCATTCCCACCTTCATTTGAATTCAAATTCGAGTTGTAAAAGTCGTGGAACACTCTTAGAGGCTATATAAGGAGTTGAAATCACTTGTACATTATATGGAAGCAATATACATACACTTGTGACCATCATTGTCTTGCTCCTTCAATTTCTGCATCATCTTCTTCGCCAACAGTAATCTTGCAGAGGCTGCTGCTCTCTCCTCAGAGCTCCAAATTGAGTGCAAGAGAACGCATTGGAAAGGTATCAGTGTCTAGTTTATGCTTGTAAATTTTCAAAGCATTTGGCTCAGCAGATTTGGAGAAATCTCAGTTTTTCTGCCTCGGGGTCAATCTCTGCATATTCCTGAAAAATAGGAAGTACCACCCGTGAATGTCGCATTCATTCCTATAGCATATTTTGCTTATTCCTTATACTTTTGTGCATTCCATACACTCAACCCTATTTGTATCACTCCCATAAAAGGATTTTTTCTAATTGTAATCACGCTGGTTGCTATGGGCATTTGAAGTTCATTGTCTCTTCCATAGATAGTAAGTTTTTTGAGTTAGTCGACCCGCGAACCTATCTGTTTTGTATCGACTCATTCTCCTTGATGCTCCAAGGTACATAGTGTGTTTCTTTGCACTTATAGCATGCCTATAAGGTCTATTTGAGTCTCCAAAAGCTCAAGGGCTGGTCTTGTGCCGGTTGGCTTGACCAAACTTCATCGCTTCGAAACGCACTTTTCTACCTTCGACAAGCTTCTCCAAGTTCTTTCAAGTGCTACATGGCCCTTCAGAGATGGTTTCCGAATTTTATTTTACCTTCCCAAGAGTCTTCTTAAGGAGAAGGATATGGGGAAACAACACAGAGATATGACCATGTACATTGGATACATGGGGATATAGTGGAATTACTATTCCATTAATTCTCTCTCTCTCTCTCTCTTTCTCTCTCTCTCTAAGACCTTCCAATACCATTTTTGAGGACAAAAATGAAATTAGGGGGAAGGAAAATTTATTTGGAGTACCCTTGGGAGAGAGGTGTGAATCACCCCATTGCTCTACTTAGATGGGTTCACACATGAGTGCCATGTAACACCTATGTGTGAAGCCATGTGTGGGGGGCTCACTTGATTATGGTAAGAGAGAGAGTTTTAGGATGGATAGTATGTGGTTGGGGGGTTAATCTGACATATGCTTCTCCATGTGTTTACTCTGAATCTTTAGCTGGTGGCAAGTTCACCTCTTGCATTGTTTTCCATGCGTTGGAGCTCGAAAAGTAGAGGGCTCATTTGAGCACTATGAGAATTTCCTTGTACTCTCTTTTTTCCATTAGAGGAAGTGTGTGGATATTTTTCTTTTGACTTTCAAGGTCATATGTTTGACCTAGGTTGGCTTGGTCTGTGTTTCTTTTCACTTCAGCCTTCATGACTACTAGAAGTAGGATTTCTTCCTCATTCTCATTCATCTCATGCTCATTTGTTATGCTATGGGTCTGAGTAGCCACTTTCACTTTGCATAGAATGTCCATATATGCTTTGATTGAATGAGCTATGACACAAGATAGATAATTCCTTGGTAGCGGAATCAATATAAATAGTGGAGAAATCTGTGGATTATGAGTTAGGCCTATAGGAGGTTGAACTTCAATTGAATATGCTCCTAAGGATCTAGAATATGTTGGATTAGGACACATACTTGCAGGATTTTGTGATGAACTATAATGTTGTCTCAAATGGATATTTTGATACCTCTGTGGTGGAATCAATCCTTCATGAGTGTGGGACTTCTTGAGCTTTATACGAATTGGATACATATGTGATAATCAATGCATGGCATTTTCAAGCTCACTCAAGTTGATAGTAGGTTGAACGGAGGAGGGACTCTTAGTCATGGTTTGACAAGTGGATCACCCATCCAAGTGATAAGAGGTACATGGGTATATCATGGAGGAGGTCTCAAAATATTTTGAGAAAGAGTCTTAGGTGCCTTTGAATTCAATCTTTAGCAAGTGAAAACCATGATAAACTGATAAATCGAGATGCTTCAAATTGAGTGAAACAATCATCACTTGGTGGAACTCTACCTCATGCAATCTAGGATCTCCTATTCCATCAAAACGATTTTGCATGGATCTCATTTTCGAATGTTTATAGGTGTTGGTATGATTTGGGAGAAGCAGTTGTGATCCTTTCACTAGGGTTTGTGGCTCCATTTGATTGAGTATTTATGAGTGTAGGGGATGGAACACGAGGAGCTATAAAACAAGATGTTTCTTGCAAAAATAGTTGTGTTATCCCTTTCTTCAAAATTGGTTTTCCATGAAGGGTATACATGTGATGGTATCACATTCCTCTAAGGCTCATCGGGTGCACTTCCTTCCACTCATTGCCACAAGCTCAGATTGATGGTTATGAGATGCCACCCCATAGTGGTCATGAGATGCCACAAGCTCACTTGTGGGGTTCACGATTGATGAATGACAACCAAACACCAGAGCTGTTGGATTTTTCCCCCTCTTCTGTGCCACCACAACCGAGACATGCCTTCCCACTCACTGTGTGCGTTGAAACTCACTTGATACTACACTAGCAAACGTGACCTCAACCTCCCTTTCTCTATCGGTTACCATGAAATCTCCTCCGACTCATTGCCTCCAACTCTCATACGTGCGTCCAGAGCTTCAAGCATTGTTATGGTGGACTAAGAAATATTCTATTCCTAGTTGTTTTTTTCATTGTTGTGCCTTCTCCTCCGTAAAAGTGTCTTTGAACAAGCTTCTAATGTTTTTTTTTTAAATGGAGGTTGAGCCAAAGCTTACCCCAAGTTTTAACTTTGAAAGTGCAGTTGTACAAGTGAATGGACATAGTACCTGTGAGACCCCTTGTATCCCACAAAGCAAGAATTAAACAATCTCCTAATGTTGAAGCACACGCTACCTCTCTCTCCTTGTGCTTTGCCTCCTTAAACCAAACTTCTAATGTTGAAGCACACCCTACCTCTCTCTTTCCAGGTGTTTCTACCTCCTTCGACCCTCTGTACAACATTTTCACGCCCACAATGCTTCCCCTCTTTTTCTGTGTGCGCTTTCACTCCATAATATTAACCAACACATTATGGTGCATAGATTTACGCACCAGCATGTTATGGTGCATAAATGTATGCCAAGGCTCTAATCACACCTATCACTAACCACCTTCATGATTGGTTAAGTAAAATTTTCATCAAAGGCACATCCATTTTATAGATACTATCATTGAGAATCTTCTATGTGCATCGCCTTGTTTGATAGGTGCTATTGCTCTTTCATTTCTTTGGGACATGCAAGACATTACTCACAGGCTCTTATACAATTTTGTAACACATGAGAATGGTTAGAGGAGATGTCTAAAAGTGGAAGGGAAAAATGTTGGAATATGCAAGTCCACATCATCTCTTCAAAGTATTATTATAGGTTGAACTTTTTACTAAAGTTCATATATATTCTTAGAGTGATTTATTATGTTTTCCACATCAGCCATAGTCATGAGTAAAGCATATTTGAAGTCAATGCCAAGTGGGAAAGGAAAAATCTATTATCAGTTTCCACATTAACCAAGATTGGCTTGGTTGTGAAATTTATTGATGACAGATGTACAACTCATGATCTGTCAAATGGCGACGTGATTATTGCTTCTGGCATTTTATGTCATGGGCTGTATAAGCTCATAGACTATGAAAGATCTGTAAATGATTCGGCATGTGCAGTATGTGATTCTCAGGCTATGTCAGATGGAAAGCTTTGGCATGCATGCTTTGGTCATCTGAAGTTTGCTAGTTTGCTATGCCTATAGAAATCTGAAATGGTGTCCTCTTTGCCCAAACTTTAGGAACCTAGAAAACATGTTTGTGAAGGCTGTTGTAGCTCAATGATGAGTAGCACCTCCTTTAAGGTCAATCTGGGAAGACGTGAGGATGGTATGATGACCTCGAGCAAGTGAACGCACAAGTGCGTGAGTGAGAAGCACACCAATTTTTTACTAGCTTTTGGCCTTGTCTAGACCTAGTGTTCGGCCTAGTTAAAAATTAGGTTCTAGGGCCTATTTGGAGCCTCGAACAAAGTCTAAAAATTATGAAAATTGGTATGATGCTACTTCTAATACTCCTCAAGCTCGAGGACTCCTCGGCTTGCACAAAATGGAGTTACAAAAAGGTGAAATGGTATTTACAATAATTTTTAGTGATGAGAATCACTGTTATGAAGATGTTGTTTCGGAAAAATTTGAATGGCCTACTTGCCAGATCTTCGTTGACTGCTTAGTCTGCTTGTGCCTTGTCTCCGCTCTAGCTCCCTTCTTTGGCTTCCTTGTCTTGTGAGTCCTTCGGTGCCTTGACTGCTGCCAACACCCCCCCTCTCTCGCGTATGTCGTCTCTGACAGATCCTTGTCTAGCTGAGCATTGGACATAGTATTGAACCACATCTGAAGCAAGGTGGTGTTCTTCTAGTCGCAGCCCCCATGCTAGGTCTGTTAACAATGCATCCCAATTCACTGGACCTGGGACGTCTGGATGTGGCACCCACAATTGATCTGAGTGGATGGTCCTCTCCACAGCGAATAGTTGGAGGAGATGTGAGGGCTTGGGTACGAATATTTCTGAGTGATATTCCGAGAACCCTGTGACGAACATCTCCTCGAAGGTCTGCTTGAAGCAAGTTGGGAGGTATTTTATTCTTGCGTGCCAAGCATATATTACTTTTATTGAGGGGGTGGTGCTCATGTCATATACCAGATCTAGGTTGCCGGTAGTGAAGCCAACTCCTGAGAAGTGGGGGTCTTTGATGTTCTTGAATGTTCTGAATGTGATGAGCATTAATTCGAAGATCTTCATGCACATCTGTGCCATCACATCAGGGGTGTTCCGTAGTCAAATGCTTCAGTGACGGATTGTAGAAATCATATAAGCAACGGTGGGGGGTCCTTGAGGAGGTGCTAGATAGACATAATTTAACCACTTGGCACAGCCTTTGACGTTCTTTATAGCAATGGTAAACTCGGGCCACGTGCGTCTTCGGAAGATTGGAACATAACAAGGGTTTTATTTGATAAATAGCGGCATGTTGTTCCAGGTACGAACCATTTCAGGGTAAGTGTCTAATAGTCGTATCCGCCAGGTGGGTTGATGAATGGATCCTTTTTTAGCACTCTCCGGGATATCATCAGGGTCGAATTGTGTGGCGAAGGTTGGAGCCTTGCCACATCGTTGTTTAATCTCTGCGTTGTAGTCTGCCAAGAGTACACAATATGGCACATACTGATCATCGTTGGTGCCTATCCATCTGTGATGAGACATACTTCGGAAATATTCTAACTTTATGATAGTGTTTTGCAATTTAGCCATTGATTGGATTTGGACTTCTACTCGATCTTCATGGGTTTTAGCTGTCTTTTCGAGTATCTGAAGCCATTCGGGTGCTTCGACTTCCAGGGTGTCCATTCCTTCCGAGGTTTGATGACCTCCTGGCATCGGCATAGGAACATATGGTTCCTCATACGACTCATCCACCTCAATGGGTACCAATTCATCTGGTTCTGGTTCTATAACTAGAGAGGGTTGTCTTTCATATTCCAGTAACTTCTTCTGCAATTCTGCCACCTGCTCCGTTAATGCCTTTACCTCCTCTGAAGTCGAGGTTGTCTCTACGACCTTGGGTTGTTCCTCCTGTTCCCTAAGCTGGCGGCGTAGTGCATCCCTTTCCTTTTCCAAATCATCATGTGCTTCTAATAGATCGGCATAGCTTTCCAGGATTGTCTTCATTGTATCTCGGGGGGACTACTTTAAACTGTTCTAGGTCGATCTCATGGGGGGATCCTTCCATTGCGGCTTCTAGGTTTTCTTCGTTTTGCTTCTGTAGACGCTTGTTCTCTTCAAGGGCGGTAGCCATGTGTTTTCTGAGTAGGGTCAAATTTTGTCAGACTCTTAGATTATCTGCTTGGTAGACTTCAAGTAAAGCCTCTAGTTGTTTGATGCCTGGCAATTGTGATGGTTGGGGTGTCTCCAGGAGGCTTTGATGGGCCTGCTCGAGTGTGGTATAGCGTTGATTGAGGTCTGTGTTTTCATCTTCTATAGTTGTAAGCCGCCTCTGTAGTTGTTGATGATTCGTAGTTAGTTGGCGATGACGGTCTTCGAGGGCCTGATACTCACTCTGTAGTTGGTACACACATTGATGTAATGTCGAAAACACATTATTTACATTAAAGAATGCAGGGAAAGGAGAGGATGCAAGGGGAATGGGGAAGGGAAAGGGAGTCGTGAATGATGTGGAGTCAAGTGGTGAGGTGGGTGGAGGGGGTATGGGAGATTGAGGCTGCGTGGGGGGAGGGAGTGGTGCTGTGGCTGGTGATGTTTCCATGGTGTCAAACGTGTGTGTGACTGTGTAGATGGGGACAGTGGGTGGGGTGGATGTGATGTTCATGAATAGTGTTGTGAAACTGGGCATGGTAACTCCTCCGAATTGGATGCCAGGAGAGAGAGGAATTCCCATGACATATGTGGTAATGGTGGAAGTGGGGGTGGTAGTGCCATGTGGTGAAGTGAGTTGTATAGTGAGAGGTGAGGGGTGTGGTGAGAGTGGTTCCGCCTGATGTTCTTCTATTTGTGTGTTATCTCCTGGGTTTGATACATTGATGTGAATTTGCTTGTCGGATTGCATGGGGCGGGTAGGCACTCGTTTCTCAAAGCGGTGAATATAAGCCATGGCTGCATGAACAGCTTCATCTAAGCCTACCGCGTCTGTGTGCAGGTTCATTGATTCAATAAACATGTCATCCACGCCTTCCTTGGCTAACATTTGGCTCATGAGCACCTTTCCTGTCTCGAGCGACAGTTTGTGTTGTTCTTGGACTCGCTTCATGGTTTCATACAATCTTTTTATTTGGGCCGAGTATGCTGGGGCACTTGCTAGTTCTGAAAGTTCGTCATATTCTTGACCATACTCCTCGTTTGCTTCTTCTTCTTCTTCTGTCTCTTCTTCATCCTCTTCTACTTCTACTACTTCCAGTTGGGTCGGGGCTGAAGTTGTAGTAGTGGGTTGTGGTCCTTGGGTCTGCTCTGCTTCTGTCTCCAGGTTAGACTCATTGATCATGCGGGCAATTTCTTCATCTGTCAAATTGACTAGGGTGTAGCCTTGTGGGAACTCCAGGTCCGATGGAATCGGAGGGAACACCAGATTGGGTCCTTCTACACTTGGTCTGGGTAGGCGAATAGTAAATGGTCAAATGCGGCACGTTTGTGGAGGGGTCATCTCTGGTGTGGTGGGGGCTCCCCTTGCTTGGGCACACGGTAGTTGCACTCCCCCTCTCATTTTCTTCGATGGAGGACCCGCCGTTGATAGCCATCTTTGGAATTCTTGGGCCCTAGACCATACTAGTGCTCTTTGAATGGGCACGTCATAAGCTAAGCACCTGTAAATTATTTTTGTCAGAGCACAGCATCCATGAAGCACATTCTTCTGTTTCTTATTCCATCACTGATGGGCTAGGTGGATTTGATCGATGATCCAGTGCGGCATATTGATGGTGAGATTCTCTGTCTCTGCCAACTACAAGCTGAACCAGATCTTTTTTGGTGGCATTGTGAAGCGTTCTTGGGCGGGGAAAGCGAAGTGCTGCATGATCGTTCGTAGGTGGAGAGCAATGGTTGGTGTCATTGCTACTATGTCCTTCAATTTGTTGAGATCCTTGTGCTTCATCCTGCCTCGAATCATTGTTTCTTTCTCAGTGGGAATATGCATAGCTTGCATGTTCAATGCTTCTCGTACTAGGTTAAGGGTCAGTTTGAATCTTTTGAGCTCGTGGCTTGGTGTCAATGAGGGTAGCACAAAGGTACTATCGCCTCCTTTAGCCCTGCTAGGGGTGATGGTACTGATAAAGTAGGAACAGCGCAGGAAATCTGGCTTAGGTAAATGTGCCCGGAAATAGCCATCCGAGCCTGCTTTGGTCCATACTGATCGCATTACTTGTGCATTCTGATACTGCTCAAATTCGCAGGTAAAGAAATGATATCGTCCCCATTTTCCATTAAACTCAAGTTCTGCCTCCCAAAAGTAGGTGTCGTCTCCCAATGGCCCCGCGACATCACTGAACCAATGTGCATGTTTCCCCACTTGAGAAGTGTGCCCCTGAGGCGGGTCCTTGAATAGGAAGCACATGCACAGCTCTAAGTTCTTGAGGTCTCTCAGTGAGTTGTGGTTCCAGAAGGAGGGTTTCAATGTCCACTATCTGGGCGCTAGACCCTACCTAGGAACTGGTGCCTCCAGTTTCTGCCATGTTACAGCTTGCTTGCTAGTTCTGTGAGAATATAGAAGCATGCATTAACATTGTAAAGGACAAGGTAGAACAATTTTTGTCCCCGTTACAACATTAACATGAGGTGAATGATGAGTTAGTTGATTGGTGAGTGCTCGATGATTGTGTATGTTGTTCGTCCTATGAGCTAAGTGTAAAGATGCAGTGTGAGAATGATGCAGTTAGTAGGTGGAGATGAATGTACAAATGGGATCGGGGGGTTTATTACAAGCTTTGGGCTGCCAAACACAGTGAATGACTTTATGTTTTGGTTTTGTGGAGACTCTGGAGGGCTTTATGAGGGTGTCTGCTTGGAAAATGAGGCTTTATAGGGGCCCATTTGCAAGTGATTCTGCTCGTGCTCATGTGTAAATGTGTGTTTGTGTGTATTGAATGAGAGTGGGCATCGGCTCTCTGAGTGAGTGAACCCTGTTGTACATGGTGCAATTTGTGTGTGACTAGTTGAGCCCGCAAGCAAGCCTTAGGCACCCAAATTTGTCTTGATTGTGGGCCAACCTTCATCGACTTCTTGGGTACCCAGATAGATTTCACTTTCACAGAAGAGTTTTTGGAAGGCTTATTACTATCATGTCGTTGATCACTAATAGGAAGTTGAGCTAGTTGTTGTGGCTTGACCGCAATAGGACGCTCGCCTTTCTGCACCCACACTTGGTTTGATGGTTGAGACACCGTGTTTCGTATTTTCTTTTGGCTTTGAGCATAATTCGTATGCTTCTTCTGCCTTTTATCTATCTTTGGTTGCTGCATCCCGATGGCCTTTGGAAAAGAAGGGAGCTCCATTGCAGCCTTGACTTCTGTGTTGCGATAATCATCCCTCTGCATCACATAGTTTTGGATGAGAATAGCATGGTCATCTTCATGTGTACTCCTGGAAGGACCAGGAGCTTGTGCCTTTCCTAGTTCCTTGAGTGTGCCATTGTCTAATTCAACTGTAATTCGACTCTGATTTACCCATACCTGAAGAAGTCCACTTCTTAGGTTTAGGTTGACTGCATGATCATAGATCGAGTCTTGACCCAAGACAAGAGGTTCAGTGAGATCCTCATCTTGACACACTAGTACTTTAACTGTCATTAGAACATCTCGAATGTAGAGGGGAAGTTCCACCTCGCCCATGCAAGGGGTTTCCACGCCTCCCAATCCTATGAGATATGCTTCTATAGGATTGACATTTAATTTCAACTCTCGACAATAAGAAATTTTAACAGCACTAGTAGCTGCACCTGAGTCAATCAAGGCCCGTACAGTCCTTGCACTCTTTCCTTGTCCTAGCTCCAAGGTTACAAAAGGACGTCGGTCAACTATTCTATGGGGGCTTACACTTGAGACTTCACACATAGCCATATGATATCTTGGGTCCGCATAGTCATCTATCCTAGGCTGATCTCGTCCTTGTCTTCTCATCTTCATTTTTCGGATGTGTTCCAAGGCTTTTGCCTGTGCTTCTTCTCGAACTCGTTTTTCCTCTTCTTTACGTTTCTTGGCAATGTTGAGTCCAATTGAGCATTTCCTCAATGAGAGGTTCTTGATATAACTTGACTCTGCATCCGCTTATGTAGCTAGGGAGAATATCACCTTCTAAGGTGGCCAGTTGTACTGCTCCACTCGTTGAGATCCTATTTATGATCATAGGTCCATAGCCACGCTTCTCTAATTTTCTCGCATGTTGCTTCAATGTATAGACTAAAACTAAATCTCCTGCCTTCAAGCCTTTATCCTTAACGTGGGTGTCAAAGTATGCCTTCTGTCTTTTCTTAGCTGCATATATTCCTGCTGCGGCTCCTAATCTCGTTTCACCTAGTCGTTCTAGATCAAAAATCCTCGAAGAGAGTTCATGACCCGTCCATTCATGCTCATGTGCTACTTTCAGTGTAGGTATCAAGAAGTCCAATGGTAGCACTGCATGTTGACCGAACACCATCTGAAAGGGTGTGGCTTGGAGTACCATTTTATAGGCAACTCGGTATGCCCAAACAGCATGATGTAGCTGTTTGTCCCAATCAGAGTGTTTATTATTTAACAATTTAGTCAACACATTGCATAGGATCTTATTTGTGCTCTCAGCTTGGCCATTATCTTGTGGGTGATAGGGGGTAGACTTTTTGTGTATCACCAAGAACTCTTGAAGAAGATTTTCAATGACTTCATTTCAGAAGTGAATCCCTCTATCACTAACTAGCTCTATAGGTAGCCCGTATCTAGTGAACACATTCTCAAATAAGAACTTAGCGGTCATCTGAGCATCATTCTTTGTCGTAGCTTTTACCTCTACCCACTTGGTTAGATAGTTTGTGGACACAATGATATATTCAGCATGTGAACCCTTAGCTAGGGGATTAATCAGACCAACAAAGTCTATTCCCCACTTAGAGAATGCATGTCCACCCATCATAGGTTTCAGTGGCATCTCATCTTTGCATATAGGATATTGAGTTCGCTGACAGACATCACATCGCTTCACATAGGTATGTACATCCATAGAAGGGTCGGCCACCAAAGTCCTGCAAATAGGATTGCCTTGATCACCCTATCTAGTCCAAAGTGTCCTCCTGCTACACCTTGCTGAGCAATTTCCAAGATCTTAAGATATTCACACTCATGGACACATAATCTGAGATAACCATCTTTACCCCGCTTGTATAGATTATCACCAATAAGTGAGTAGTCTAGGACTTCTTGTTCTAGACTTCTTTGTCTGGCCAATATCATATCTTGTGGGAATGTTTTTGTCCTAAGGAAGGCTACTAGTGGTTCACTCCAATCTGGCACTATGGATACTTGATAGAGAGTGGCATGTTCCACAGGTGGTTGAGTGCAGTAGATAGGGCATTCCTTGCACAACTTATGGACATCAGCTTCCATAGTAGGCCAATGCACTCCGAATCTCCTAAGTGTCTGTAAAGTTCTTTGCTTTGAGTAGTGTTGCTCTAATGCACCTACATGTGCTAATTGCAACCATTTTTCGTACTCGTCCTCTTCCACACAACAAGCCAATATCCCTTAATCTATCTGTTTGTACATGCTTCCTGCCATGATATGGTACTTCTAGGCTTTTACTACCTCCCTATCTTGAGTGTTTATGACTGGTTGGTTGGGCCCGTATGTCATACTGGCACTAATGTCTTAGCCCACTGAGGTACCACTTCCAAATTAAACAAGTAAGCATCAGGAAGGTCATCTGATACTCCTTGCGTTGCTTCTCCGGATGTGAGTCTTGAGAGGTGGTCCGCTCTCAATTGAGTTTTCCCTTTCCTCACCACAACTTCAAAGTCGTATTCCATTAGTAAGAGAAACCATCTTACTAATCTACCTGTATTGCATGGCTTGTTTACCAAGTACAACACTGCTTGATGATCAGTAAAAAATTTAAACTTATTTGCAAGTAAATAGTGTCTAAACTTTTTAACTGCATATACCATGCCTAATCCTTCTCGTTCAGTGGTGGTATAATTTCGTTCAGCTGCATTCAATTGTCTACTAGCATAGGCAATTGGAAGATCCATATTACCTTCGCCTGTAGATTGTGCAAGTACACATCCAATAGCATAATTGGATGCGTCCACATGAACATGAAATGGCTTATTCCAATCTGATGTGATCAAGATTGGTGCTGAATATAATCGCCGTTTAAGCTCATTGAAGGAATTCGCACATTCATCAGTCCACTCAAAGTTAGTCAAAAGTCCATACAGAGGCTTTGCTATGATGGCATACATGTGTATAAACCGTCGGTAATAACCACAATGCCCCATAAAAGCTTGTACTTCCTTGAGATTCTTTGGCCTAGGTAGCTCTGCAATAGCTCTAACTTTTTCCTCGTCTGTAGATATGCCATTCTTTGACACTATGTGTCTTAGAATCTTGCCCTGCCTGACCATGAAAACACACTTTTCTGGGTTCAAGCAGACTTGATATTCTCTACATTTGTCAAAGATTTGCCTGAGCTCAGGTATATGTGTTTGTCTAATATTGGAATGTGCACAAAGATCATCAACATAGACTTCTAAATTCTTCCTCAGGAATTCTTTAAATACATGGCACATCAATCTTTGGAAGGTAGCAGGTGCATTGGTAAGTCCAAATGGCATTACCCTAAAGGTGAATATGCCCCACTCTGTGGCAAAAGCTGTCTTATGTTGATCTTCTGGAGCTATGGCTACCTGATTGTAGCCCGAAAATCCATCAAGGAAACTGTATACTTCCTTGCCCGCTACTCTTTCTAGTAGATGCTTAGTGATAGGAAGTGGATAGTTATCGCGAATAGTTGCGGCATTAACCTTTTTCAAGTTAATGCACACACGTAACTTTCCATTCTTCTTGGGCACCACTACAATGGGGTATACCCACTCAGTGTGCTCAATTTCATAGATAAATCCGGCTTCTACCAATCTATCTATCTCCTCCTTGATCTTAGCAGCATAGTTATCGTTATATGTGTATGGCTTTTGCTTAGAGGGTTTTGCGTCTGAGGTCATGGGAATTGTGTGTGAGCATATGTCTGGGTCAACACCCTTCAAGTCCTTGTAACTCCAAGCAAATACATCTCTGTATTCTCTTAGCAAAGCAATCAATTCTTGCTCTTCTTCTTCCATCAGGTCATGTCCTATGTAAGTGCATCTCTCTTCTCCTTCTTCTATGGCTACCACTATTTTCTTGGTGGTTTCTTTGTTGTCATAGGCCTCTCCTGATTGTGCCTCGCGTTTAGGCATTCTTACCATGACTCTTCTATCATCTATTTCATACTTCTTAAAATTTTCAGGGACCTCGAGCAAAGATTCTTCCTCCTCGGGTGTGACTTCTCTCTTGTTTCTTTTCTTTCCTTCATCCTTAGGGGTCACTTGTATGGTTAACCTTATGTCATTTGTGAGCTCTCCATGTCTCTGAGGGTGAGCTTCAACTTTATAGAAGTATTCCTCATCTGATGCAAATGGTGGATCCATAATGATTGACTCTAGATTGGAGTCACTTGCATCCTCAAATGCATCAGGGCTAGGTTCACATTCTTCCATAACCGAATCTCCCATGATTGGCTCTATGGAGAAAACTAAAATATCATAGCCATCCTCATCACAGTGGGGTGTCCATTGTTCTTCATTGATGGCTACATCCATTGTTGCTAAAATTTCAGCCCAACCATGAGGCTCAAATTCTTCGTCAGGAAATACTACAGGTGCATAGGCTGGGTCTTGAATTGATCTATGGGTTTCTTTCGCACCTACCTCTCGGGCTTTTTCTCTCTTGTCTTCTTCTACTGCCACTTTACACATCCATAGGTGCGTGTCTTCATGCATCATGAGGATCCTGATCCTATGGAATGCACTAACTCGGTATCATCTTTAGCTCTATGGAGGGGATTCCATTGGATAGGGGGGACATCTCTATGAGAGTAATCTTTGAGATTCACTTTGGTCGTAACACCTAAGTGTTGCAAGTACAAGGAATTGGTTCCCCAGTCTTGTACCACCTGCAACTGCCGCATAAATGGTCTTCCCAAAATCATCTCATAGGCATGGTTCTTACTGAAATCACAGATAGCAAATGTGTGCTCAAACTCTACACCACATGTAGTGAGAGTTATTCCTTCTAGCAAGCCTAAGGGTCTCTCTATGTGACCATCAGCCATTTGCAATTTCATTCTTGTTGGCCTCAGTGTTGGTTTGCCCCAACGCTTCCATAGGGAAGTGGTCACAATTGCAACTCCGGTACCTGAGTCTAGAATTGCCCTAGTTGTGTGTACCCCTGATGGGTAATGGGAAGATAGGTGTTTCCTTCTTCACCTTCACTCATATCTCCTATCTTGTCTAGAGGAATTTCTGGCACTGTTCTATGAGAACCTACCTGGGAACGGGGTTTCGCTACTTCTAACACTTGGTTAGCTACATGTTTCTATAACTCTGGCCTAACTTTGAGTAGCTCTTCTAAAGTGAGGTTGCATTGCACTTTAGTGTTTTTCACTACCTCCGTGTTCCTAGGTATGACTGAGTCTTCGTTTCGTACCATGACCGTGGGTGCTCTCATACAAGTAGACTTAGCTTCCCATGGGCCTGTGAAGTGGGGTAATTCATGTAAAGAATTAAACTCAAAGTCTAATCTCTCTTGACTTTGTGTACTCTCCTGCTCTCCATAAATGGAGGGGATATCTTGTGGGAATTGGTCATGCGCGTCATCCACAAGTTCAAAAGGAGGAGGGACTTCACTCTCTTTTGCCCATTTTTCTTCTTGAATTTCTCGCAAGAATTCTGGTGAATACCTATTCATAGAAGAAGAGGTGTCTGGTTCAGTGGAATTGGGCACATAAGCTTCCTGTGGGGGAATGCTTATTCTTTTACTTGCCTCATCTCTTCCTTGGTTTTTTTCTTCCTTGGCAGATCTGGCAATTATGCTCTCTAACTTCTCTAATAGTCCATCCAAGTGCAATTGTGCCTTAGCTGAGCCAGAGTAGCTGAAGAGGCGACTGGCTTCAAACATGGTCTGAGTCAATGCGACCATTTTTGCGCAAAGCTTGGTTCTTTCTATCTCTAAGTCAGCTCTAGGGTAGCACTTGTCATAATCCATCACATTTGGCCCTTCTTGGATTCTGGCCTGATATGCCTAAAGCATCATGTCTATGTCTTCAGGAGTGGGGTCAGCTAGCATTGATCCTACTCTAGGGGGTGGTGGGATGGTCTGAGGTGGGTTGAAAGATGGTGGGTTAGATGGCGATAGGAATGAAGGTGGTGGTGGTATGTGAGAGTTTGTTTGAGAGGTGAGTTCAACAATTTTGGCTTTTGTTTCTCTTATGCTTTCTTCTCATCTTTTTAGACCATTGTCTTTTCATTCTCTCTCGACTATCCTTCCAAGCTCTCGACCGTTTCTTGGCTATGCTCTCAGTTTCACTAACCTCTGCACTCTTTTCTTGACCTAAACCTTGGTTCTGCTACAGAGCCTGAGCTCTAGTGACCACCTGTACTGGTGCAGTGGAAGTTACACTTCCAGTAGCATCTACTACTAACCCAATAACATTAATTAGAGTGATTTTTGGCATATTATTGGGATTCTTTGGGCAATCTCGTAAGAGATGCTCCTTTCCGCAATCTTGACAAAAGCCCTGGATTGTTACCGACTGGGGTTGTGTAGGGGCAGGCATTGGGCAATCACAAATGAGGTGATCTCCTTGACATCTATAGCATGGTCCTCTAGGGAATGGGGGTCTTACCTGCCTAGGTTGAGGTCTAGTGTTGGGATTTGTGTACATGATGTTTGCATACTCTGGATCCCAACTAGGTTCACTCGGTTCTTCACTATAGTAGGATTCACCATGTTTAGGAGACTGCATGTAGTAAGCCTGGGGGCTATCAATATGTGTAGAATCAAAGCTATGGTCACTGTGATCACTTTCTGAAAGCAATGGTGTTACTGGCACTATGGCTCTATTCAGGTTCTCTTCTACAGCTGCATATTTTATTGGGATCACATTGGCTAGAGCTGGAGGTTGTTGGGCTAGCACTGGTTGAGGTCTCTGCTGGGCCTGATATTGTGGCTGGTAGTTTTGTTGAGGCCTAGCATACTGTTGTGGTGGGTATTGGTTCTGGTATTTGCCCTGTTGTGGATATGGTTGAGGGTAGGTTTGCCTAACCGCTTGCTTATTATATGCGCAATCTTGTGTTGTGTGATTAGTGTATCTCCGTTCTATGGTGCAATACTGGCTACTGGGATGCACTTGGGGTTGAGCCATAATGGGACATACGTTCGCCATATGGTCACCTCCACAGGTATAGCACCGTTTAACTAGGGCAAATCCTTGGATTTGTTTGCTAGAGACACCTAGCTTCTCAGCTACCTTCTCAGCGAGTGCCTCAATAGATGTGGATTGCGAGGAAGAGAGGCTAGAAGAACTATCTGAATCTTTGTAGATTTTGGAAAGTTCTAATTCCTCCCCTAGGTTATCCTCTATGTCGATGCACATGCGTACACACTCTTCTATGGTCCTCGGGTCCTTTAAGTACACGTAAGATCTCAACTTTGTACTTAGAAGTCCATCTAGGAATAAAGCCACTTGTTTGGCTGGTGTGGGTAACTCAGAAACAGGGCATCTCTCTAAATATTGCCTAAACCTTCTTCCTGCAAGTCTAACTGTCTCTTGAGGGGTTTTCTTGAAGCTATGAATCAGTGAGGAAGTATTATGCCTTATGCCACTCTTAGATAATTCAATAATGAATGCCTCTAGAAGTTGGTCTATGTTTTTGAAGTGCCTCTCATTTAGTGGTTGAAACCACGTAAGAGCGGTGTTCCTAAGGGTTAGACCAAAGGCATTGTACTGCGTGAATAGATCCTCCACTTGTTTACCCCTCAAGACTTGTCTAAATTTGGCCACATGATCATAAGGGTCTCCAGTGCCATCGAAGTAGTTCTTCATGGACTTAACTAGCTATGTAGGTCTCAAAGTCCTCGTGTGCTCTCTAGGCCTCGGCAAGGGAAAATCCTCAGCATTTCTTAAGTTCCTTGGAACTTGAGTTCTCTCTGTTTCTTCTCTATTCGTCTCTGTTCGCATTCGTTCTCTTCCTATTGGGTTGGAAAAGCTCACTTCTGGCCTATCTCTACTTCTATCCCTTTGAGCGCCATGAGTTTGGGATGTTCCAGCCCCTTGGTGGCCAAAAGAGACATTAGTATCTTGGTTGGGGAAAAATAAATTCCCCCTTCCAAGTATAGGCATGTCTACTATGTTCTGTGACCACAAAGATCCTCTCTGAAGTACCATCTAGATAGGTCACCTTGCCTGGGCTATCAGGATCTTTGAACTCATAGATTGTGATCATTCCTACCTCATTAGGTTGATTAGGCTTATACCTCCAGAAGGCTTCATCGGTTTCTCGATTGAGAAGCAGATCTATGCTCTTATTGTCCTGGGGAATCCACTCTGGCGTGATAATTCTAGTAAGCACTGATTTGCCTCGAGGGGTTTTAGGTTCTTCACCCATGTTCCCTTGCTCTAGGTCACCTATATCCGTTTCTGGGATCACATTACCAAATTCATCTGTCCTATCTGGTTGACTGGTGACTACATATATGGTTCCTTCTTTGTCCAAGTATGCTCCATTTTCAAACTTGACAACAGGATGTTCAATTCCAATGGGTTGGTTAGGGTTTTTAATCTGGACCACGGATCTTCCTAGGCCGTCCTCATAGATGCTAGCACCTAATCGGTTGGTCCTAAGGTATTCGAGCTGCATCTTGTAGGGGCCTTCTACCCTATGTAAATATGGCACTCCTGAACTTCCTATAGGTCTCTCCATACCTTGAGACATCTCTGACTACTAGTCTTAGAGCTAGGGTAGTATGAATGATGGCTCAACTCCTGGGCCCAAGCCCTAGCAGTATGATTGGCACTAGCCTCTGAAGACCTAAGACTTTGTCTATCTCTCCCTAGGTGTCGTCCTGATCTAAGGTTCATAAGCCCAATTTAAGAATTCCCCAAATTTCCCAAGTACAATTTTCGTTGCTGAGTTCTTTTTGTATTAGTCACTTGTTCTTTTTAATTTTCCTTAGGGTGTCACTTCTTGTCCAATTAATCTTCGTCGCAAGGAACACTTAATTTTTATCGTACTTTGGGTGTGGTCGCTCGATTTAAATTCTTTTCCCTTAGGTTGTTTCGCAATTGTAATCTCCTAACACTTGCACCTGAGTGATTAGAGTTCTTAGACTTGGTCATACCATCTCGATCGTGATTGACAAGTCCGTCGCGAGGGGTCTATCAATCGTGGTCAAACAGTCGTTGATTGGGTCAGTAGCGATTGACAAGTCCATCGGGGCTGTCAGTCGCGATTGATGGGTCGATCGTGGTTGATGGGTCAATCGTGATTGACACGTGGCACGCACAAATTCATTCGGTCATGGTCAATCGGTCGTTGACTCAGTCGGTCGCGATCGAGGTGTCGGTCACGATTGACAGAGCCGTCGGCAAGTGTCCATTGTCGTTTGTCGATCACGATTGACAGGTCAATCGCGATTGACAGAAAACAGAGGAGTTTTAAAATTTTAAACACATATTTAGGAAGCTCTAGGCATGTAGATCATGATTATGTACTTTGTTTAGCAAAAAGATCATTTTTTCTGTCGGTCGCGATTGATAGAGGTCAATGCCTCGGGACCTGCATAGTCAAATTTTTTACCTGCTGGAGCTGGTGCAGCTACTGGGGATGTTGATTCCTGTAGGAAATCTCAAAAAACACAGAAAAGCACAAGCACAAAAACGCTCTCTCGCTCTCTCTCACAAGTGAAATGAGGGAAATGGTGTGGGTGTGGTGATATGACCAAAAAGCTGAAATTTTTTGCGATGATGGAGATGGAGGTGGAAGATGGTGATGATAATGGTGGTAATGAAGATGGTGAAGAAAACAAAAGAAAATAGATAAAAGTGAAGGAAATACCTATGACTCCAACACCTCAACTCTACATCTTACCATCACACGCTCGTCCTCAAAGCTCGGTCCCCGACAACGGCGCCAAAATTTGGTGTAGCTCAATGATGAGTAGCACCTCCTTTAATGTCAATCCGGGAAGACGTGAGGATGGTATGATGACCTCGAGCAAGTGAAGGCACAAGTGCGTGAGTGAGAAGCACACCAACATGCACACACATACACACACATGTGCACACACGGAAAGACAAAGAGAAAGACAATGGAGTTCTTTTAGATTACTTCCAAAGTGGTCATACAAGTTCAAATCTATTACAAGCTAACCTCAAAAATGAGCTCTCTAGCTCTATTTATAGTTTTTGACTAGGTTTTGGCCCTGTCCAGACCTAGTGTCCGGCCTAGTTAAAAATTAGGTTCTAGGGCCTATTTGGAGGCTCAAACAAAGTCTAAAAATTATGAAAATTGGTACGATGCTACTTCTAATACTCCTCAAGCTCGAGGACTCCTCGGCTTGCACAAAATGGAGTTACAAAAAGGTGAAATGGTATTTACAATGATTTTTAGTGATGAGAGTCACTGTTATGAAGATGTTGTTTTGGAAAAATTTGAATGGCCTACTTGCCAGATCTTCGTTGACTGCTTAGTCTGCTTGTGCCTTCTCTCTGCTCTGGCTCCCTTCTTTGGCTTCCTTGTCTTGTGAGTCCTTCGGTGCCTTGACTGCTGCCAATAGTTGTATTTTGGGGAAAACGCAGCATTCCTCCTTTCCAAAAGATGGTTCAGTTCGGGCTAGTCAGAAATTGCAGCTTGTACATAGTGATGTCAGTGGTCCTATGCAGACACCTTCTTTTGGAAATTATCTTTACTTGTGACTTTCATTGATGATTTTTCCAGGCATGCATGGGTATAACCATTGAAAGCAAAGTCCGAAGTGTTCATGTGCTTCAAACAGTTTTTGGTTTTGGCTGAAAATCAGTCAGCATGTAAAATGGGCACCCTCCATTCTAATCGAGAAGGGGAATATATGTCTTCTGATTTTAATGCATTTCTGGCTGAATGTGGGATTAAACACCAGTGTACACTACCGTATACACCTCAACAGAATGGAGTTGCTGAATGAAAGAACATGTCACTCATGGAGATGGTGAGGTGTATGGTTAAGAGTCAGGCTTTACCACATAGTTTCTGGCTTGAGGCTGTCATGTGTGCAACAGATGTACTTAACAAGTGTCCCACTAAAGCACTACAGTCTATCACTCCATATGAGGCTTGACATGATCATAAGCCATATGTTGCTCATCTGCGTGTTTTTGGTTGTTTGGCATATGCATTAGTGCCTGAACAACATCGCAGAAAATTGGATGATAAAGCAGTAAAATGTATTGTTGTTGGGTAGAGTCCTGAAAGTAAAGGCTATCATCTATATCATCCACAAATTAAACGCATTTTGGTTAGCCGTGATGTTGTTTTTATGGAAGATGCTATTTAGCCTATGCTTGCATGTACTAACGAGACATCTGTTAGGTCCAAAGACATGTATGATACTTTGCTGCCTCTTTTTACATGTGGATAGTCTAGTGTTGGTCCTAATGAGGCAACTTCTCAACCTTTGTAGGTTTCATGTGATGATGCAGGTCATCCCATTTTCTATGCAGATTTACATGATGCACTTGTTGATGAGAGAGTTGACATTGAGGAGGCAAAAACTATGCCAAAATGGTTGGTGCACACTCTACGTGACAGCAAATTAGATGCACCTCTATGTGAACATAAGCTGGGAAACCAAAAACTTTGAAGTAACTCACATTGGGATTCTTCTCATAATAAGCTTCAAAAGGTGTAATGACCTTTATAGCTTTTGTGGAAAGCCTATTCAGAATGTGATTAGTTGTATGTATTGCATCAAAGCAAAACTTGGGAGAAAGCCTTTTGGATGACATCATACTACACAACATCTCAACAAGTGTCATATTCTTTCTCTCTACAACACCATTCAGTTCTGGTGTATAAGCAATAGTGAGTTGATGAGAAATACCTTTGTCTTCAAGAAAAGACTTAAAGTCCTTTGACATGTACTCTCCTCCTCTATCACTTTTCAAAATATGGATCTTTGGCTGACTTTCATTTTCAACCATAGTTAAGAACTTCTTGAAAGTAGGAAAAACCCCTGACTTCACTTTAAGACTATAAATCCATGAATAACTTGAGAAATCATAAATGAACATAACAAATTACCTAAAACCTTGAATAGAATCTATTCTCATCGGACCATTCACATATGAATGTATGATCTGCAACTTCCTTGTGGCCGTGATAAATCCATGTTTCTTGAAAGGTAGTTTGTGAAGCTTTCCTTCAAGACATCCTTCACAGGACTCTGCATCATCTTGTAAAGCAAAACTAGGCAAACTCTCCACCATACCTTCATCTTTGATATGCTTGAGAGCTGTGTAATTGATATGAACAAATGTAGCATGCCATAACTTCATGTTCTCTGCAAGAGAACAAGGATTACGACCACCACATACTAGAGAGATGACTCTCCTCCCAACCTTATGCCTGTATATATAGTTGCTTGAACTAATGAGGACCACAAATGTAACTAGAGTCCACAAGTGCATGTGCAATCTCCTCCACTCCTTTCATATCCACCACTAGAGTCTATTAGTGGCTGGAGTGATCTCGACCACTACTTTAGTACCTTCCACTAGAGTCCACTAGTGGTTGTTGTACTCACCTCTTGAGTTAAGTCCACTGGACTCAAGTTAACTCACGTTAACTTGAGTTAGAAGGCTCTAGAGCTCTTTGGGTAAAACTCTCTTCGCATGCTCCCCATGGGAGTTGAACCCAAGACCTCTTCCTTCACAACCATGAGACTTAACCACTAGGCTAAGTGGATTACTTGAATATGACAGCACATGACTTATGCTTGAGTCTACTCTTGAGATCTTTGGTCCTACAGACGAGTGACCAAACGGTATCCGATTTCAGATCTGTCTGAAGCCATCGGATCCCTAGATCATAGACTTACTTTATTACATTCTCCTTAGGTGTAGTAGACCTAGAAACATTAGCATGATTAATGGGATAACAGAAACATGCCACTTCTGCTTTCACCTTGAAGTAGACAATGCTCCTCATCAGGTGAGAGGATCTGACATGAATCTTGCTTAAAAACTACTTTATAACCATTTGACAAGAAAGTAGATATAGAGAGAAAATTCTTCTTCATGTCTGGAACATAAAGAACATTAGAAATTATGAAATTTCCACTTGCTCTTGATTTAAGGTTTACTTCTCCAACACCAACAACATCCAAATCATGACCATCTACAATGGTCACTCTTCTACCTAAAGAGTTTGAAAGGGAAGAAGATACCTTTCTGCAACCTGTCATATTCTTAGTAGCTCCAGAATAAAAAATCCAAGGATTATTTGAGATTGCATTTAATGCTTCCTGATCAAAAGCTATCTCTTCAATAGTAGCACATGCATATGAATCTACCTTTGAAGATTTAGGTTTTGGATCATCTTCAACACTATTACTTGATGCTTTCTTCTTCTCATTGAAAATCCTTGCTCTACATTTTGCTAAGAAATGACCTAGCCTCTTGCAGTAATGGCATACTCCTTTCTTTGAATTAGATGTAGTCAAAGATTTTTCTTTGGGTGTAGAGGAAGCATTAGGGGTAGAACTAGAAAACTTAGGATTAGAAGACTTACTTTCCTTCTTAGATTGTTGAATCTTCTGCTCCTTCTTTGTCTCTTTCTTCTTCTTTCCCTTACATGGCTTCATCATTCTCTTCCATACCCTTTTGTTGATCTTCATCTTGAAGTAATAGGGATTGTAGCTCTTCAAATGAAATTTCTCTATCTCTTGTAGAGAGAGATAAAGAAGTAACAAAGGCACGGTATGTAGATGCAAGTGAGTCTAGAAGTGTGCTTACCATCTCTTCATCTAAAATGTTGACTCCAACATTCACTAACTAATCTCGTAAATCTTTGAGCTTCAAAATATGTGTCCAAACCGATTCACCAACTTTCTTCCTTATGTTGGCTAGCTTTCTCCTTAGATGAGCTTTCCTAGCAGGGCTTCTACTCTCATAGAGATTCTCTAACTCAAACCAAGCCTGACGAGAACTTTTGCATGACCTAATCTTGGGTATAATATGCCTCTTGACTCCCATAGAAATATATGAAAGTGCTAAAGCATCCCTTGAATGCCATCTGGATTGCTCTTCTATAGGAAGTAATCTAGTAGTAGTAAGGTCTCCTGAGACTTTTTTATGACCCTATTCACTTGAATTGGTTGTTTCATACATTTACTCAATTTCATGAGTTATTTGGGTTGCTCCTCATGCAATGTCTGATTCCTCATTATTATTAGATGTTGACATCAAATTTAGGAAAATTTACCTCTATTTGTAATGATAATGATCATCTAGGAGACACGACCGATGCGAGCAATTAGGGCCCATCAAGACTTTTTGATGAGTATATTTTCTTGAATTGGTTGTGTCCTAGATTTACTCAAGTTCATGAGTTGGGTTGCTACTCATGGGATACTTAATTCCTTACTGTGCTTAGATGTTGAAATCAAATATAGGCAAATTTACCTCTATTTGTAATGGTAATGATCATCTAGGAGACACGACTCATTCAAGTGATTAGGCCCATCTGAGCCTTTCTAATGAGCTTATTTGCTTGAATTGGTCGTGTCCAAGATTGATTCAATTTCATGATTTTTTTGTTCGCTCCTTATTCAAGACCCTTATCGCTCATCATTCATAGATGTTGACATTAGATATACACAAATTTGTTCAGATATCAAGCTCAACATGTGATGATCCAGGATGATATGTATCACTTTTTCATTTCTTTGACATGTATAGTGGTCACATGATATATGTCATGGATACTTGATTGAGCTTTACTAGATTTATCTACCAAGAGTGATGGCACATTTGTTTCTTGCCAGCTTACTCATTCACAGACATTAGGATTTTCTATATGTACTTCTTTATATATTGCAGTTGTTGATTTGTTGTTTTAAGTCATTCTTATACATTCCTTTTATGTAATAGAAGAAGAAAAAGAAGATGAAGAAGATTATTCTTCCTTGCCTCAATCTGTGTATGCTCCTCTTTCATTATGAGAGTGTGTGTGGGCTCTCTTCTTTATCTCCTTCCTCGTGACATGGTATAAGAGCTAGGTTGGCTATAGAGAGCTCGTGGAGAAGGCCGATGGTGAAGAGTACATGAGAAGGTGTGGAGAAAGTGCGATTCACAAATGACCTTAGATTGCTACAAAAATTGACGTGAAGGTAGAATGAATCAAAATATTTTCGAGAATTATCCCTTTTGGGTTACCCATTTTTGTCGTTTTGTTTTGGAGCCATCTCGATCTCTGTTTTGAGCTTGCAAGGTGGAACCCATAGAAAGACCAGGTCAGTTTGCAAAACTATAACTTGCGTCTTGTTCGCAGAATTTCATGCAATTCCATGTATTGTTCATACACGAAAATTGTGTTTTTCTGAGATTGAACTGTCACGTCATAGTGCAACAATGTTCAAGCCGAAGTACTGCTTGTTGTGTTTTTGCATTGTGGTGAATTGCTATAGAAATGGCAAACATAGATGGAACGAGTCAGCTTATGAGTGATAAGCTAGATAAGAACAATTTCCATGCTTGGAGAATTAGAATGAAGAATTTCTTGATGGAAAAAGGTTATTGGAATTACATCTAAGGAGAGAACGAAAATGCTTCACAGTTACCAGAGAAGATTCAGAATATGAACCAATTTAGAGCATATGAGGAATGGAATCAAGGAGTACGAAATGTAATGTATTGGCTACCTGTTAGCATACATGATACCATGATTAGGCACATAAAGGATGCCAAGAATCCAAAAGAGGCTTGGAATAGTTTGGTCACATTGTATGAGGCCAATACAAAGGCATAGAAATTGCAACTCAAGAACAAGCTGCATATACTAGAGAAAAAGGACATGTCGATAAGTGACTACACCCTGAAAATCAAAAGCATATGTGAGTCATTTGCATCTATTGGCAAAAATTTAAATGACGATGATAAGGTGGAAGTGTTCCCTTGTGGTTTAGGAGCTCCATACAAGTAGTTTAGAACTTCTATATAGATGAGGAAAATCTTCCAAACTTTGCTACTTTTGTGTCCATGTTGATTATTGAAGAAAACAAACTTGGTGAGGACTCAAACTCCCAAGGAAAACCTAGTTCTGAGTAGGTATTCTACTCTGGCAAATGAAGAGGTAGAGATAGAGGTTTTGGAAGTGGAAGAGGAAACAGTAACCGAGACCAAGGTCAACATCAGAATCATGCAGGAGGTAGTGGACAATTTCGAGGTAGGGGGAGCCAAAGAGGCCACAAAAATTTCCAAAGAAATGATTCAGGTAATAATAGTAAAGGGTGCTAGAATTGTGGTAAACATGGACAATTTGAACGTGATTGTAGGTTGAAAAATTAAAATAACAGAAGGCATCAAAACAAGTATGCATCGACAAGTGCATATGATTTTGAGAAGCTGTTCATGTTTCAACATCATATGATGATGTTTTGAAATCGAATGGTTGTCTAGTATGCGGAATGGTTTAGTAGTTTGCAAAAATTGCCAATTCTTGGATATGTTGAAATAGGTGATGACACATCACACCCTGTCAAGCATATAGAAATATAGCATTGCCTATGGAGGACGGGAAGGTAAAACATCTTGCCAATGTGTTGTATGTTCCAAATATAACAAAGAATATGGTTTTTGTTGGACAAATGGTTGACCAGGGATTGCAAGTCAAGTTTAGTGTTGATGGGTTATATGTAGAAGAGTACAAACAAGATGGACAATTGATTGCCAAAGGAAACAAAGTGGGTAGGATGTTCACCTTAAATGTGAAAATTCCTAAAATGAATGCAACCATGTTTGCAAAAGGTGCAGGAGTTATTGTTGATATAGAGATCTAGCACAAACAAATTGGACATGCAAACTTGTAGAGGCTGAAATTGATAATCAAAGGAGATTGTCAATGGACTACCAAATTTCAAAGTTACAAAAAATGCAAAAGGTATGTGCAACATGTCAATTTGGTAAATAGTCAAGAGCATCATTTGCGCATGACAAGCATGTTAGTGAGAATGTTCTAGAAATAGTACATTGGGGTCATGCAAAGACCACATCTATGGTTGGTTGCACGTTTTATGGCAAGATGCTCAACACAAAAGAAAGCTACCCTTGTGCTATCACCAGCATTGAATCACAAGCATCAAGACGCATGTGAGGATCTAAGGCTACCACTAGTAGTACATCTTCAAAAAGTATAGTCCAAGTTGAAAGGTTCATGAAGAGATGATTTGCTCCATGCACTAGTGTCTCCCAAGCCAATGTGGAGATGGCATAAACACAAATGTATGTGGCCACTAGTGCAACATCTAAAATGTTCATAGAGCACACTGAATGGAGAAGGGTGACACAACCATCTATCTCTTGATACAATCATAAGAAGGCAGAGAAAGGAATTGACATAGCAAGAGTCATGAAGACATAGAAAGATTAGTAGAGCATCTATGAGAGACTAGAACTAGTAACCCACAAATGCAAGTCATGGATGTTAAGGACATTGAAATTGAAGAGGAGCTCCCATTCCCATCATGTTGCCATCATATAATCCCAACTACTTCACCCACACTCTCCACCACTATCATCTAACCCCATCGTGTTTGATTTATTGATGCCTCTGATGACGTACCTAACCCAACTGACACACTTGTAGAACAATAAATCACAATTGTTCCCCTTGATCCCATTACCACCTTTCCACCTATTACAAAGACTTAGAAGGCCAAAGGGGAAAAAAGAAGAAAGGAAAAAAGAGAAATTTAGGGGCACAAATGCCCATTTCTTTTCCAAATTAAGCCATTAGATAACCTATAAGCCTTGTAAATGCACTAGAGGATTCTTCTAGTCTCATAAATCCCAAAACATGTATCACATTCTTGTAGAAAAATAATAGGAATTTCCTTGAGTTCCGGTCACTCATGTTAAAGGACCAAAATAAGGTCACATGTATATGAGTCACTATGTGACTCTTTATAAAGACTTTTTCCCTTTTTAATAAAAGACTAACTTTATTAAGAAAATTAAAAAATCACTCTTCTTACCATCTTATCTCCTTTTCGTGAGCTTGTTTGCATGTTTATGGCATGATGTGTGTTCATGGATGTGTATTCTACCCCCTCCCCACCTTTTTTCATTGTTTTCATGCATGTATGAAGTGTAGAAAGTTGTTAGTATTATGTTTACAAACTTTTAAACATAAAAGTACACAAGTAAAAGTGATGAGACCTCCCAAGAACTTCAAAAGATCAAACAAATATTTCCAAACTTTAGAAATCAAACTTTCCTCCAAACTTTCAAGAAAACAGAAATGAATGACTCTAGCAAAATAATCACTAAAAATTCTATGAGGACAAAAGTTTTGTAGACAAAATATTCCAAAAGTAGACTTTGAGTAGCATGTTTTAAAAACAAAAAACGTCAAAAAAGTGGAGTATAGCTCCCAAACAAAATGGGTTGAAGTCAAGGTATGCAGAAGCTTGCTACAGCAAGGTATGACTATCTCTCCGAATTTCAAACTGATGTACAACAGCAAAAAAACTCAAAGATTTATGAGAAATTTTGATATAGACAAAAAGTATGAGAGTTAAGGAAACTCCTCCAAGTGAAATCATTCAAAAGGACCTCATAATGAATGAGATATGAAATTTTGAAGAGAGGTATGTCTCTGATGAGACACCGAATACACACAAAAAAGTAAATCTGTAAAAATGCCTACTTACATGTAGTCTTATCATTGAATGTTATTAGCAAAACTGAGCTACATATGCAGAAAAAGTTCTAAGATTTTCAAGGCAACAAGAATCACTCAATTTGGCCACCTGCACTAAGAGAACCACTCTTTTTATTGAGAGGCTATCAACAGAAGCGCCTTCCTTGTTTAAAAATAGACAACCCTCTTTTCCTTCTTACTTTTATCTACCTTTACTGTAAATTTAGAGATGTGAGCACCTCCACATGTTATTTATCATAAATAATAAAATCCATAAGCCTAAAAAAACTACTTTAGAGCTTGTTCTTATGTTACATTGTCCCCCTCAAGCTCTAAATCCAAAGCTTTGACTCCAAGTAGAACTTTGATTCGCTTGAGCTTCTGAGCATCCACTGCTTTTGTGAGTATGTCTGCTAGTTGATCCTTAGCTCCAACATGTTGAATATCAATATCTTCATTCATCACCTTCTCTTGGATATAGTGATAGTGCATTTGTATGGCTTCTATATTCAGCTTATGTGCTTGAAAGTGCTATTGTAGGCTGTTTTTTAGAACTCCATGAAACCAAATTATTACCTACAAATATCAGATATCCACCTATACTCCTTCTGTCATCCTTATTTCCAACCCAATCTACATCATTGTATGCTTTCAAATTCATAACTTCATGATATTTATAGCCCAAACCTTCATTTAATGTACCCTTCAAATATCTCAAGACCCTTTTAGCTGCTTGCATATATACATATGTGGGTTTGTTCATGAATTGAGACAATGTACTTACACTAAATGTAATATACGGCCTTATTAAAGTTTCATATATAAGAGAACCAATCAAAGACTTGTAGATAAGTGGATCTTCTAAAGGTTCACAATCTTCAACATTGTACTTCACATTGGGTTCCATCAGATTACTCATACTCTTGCAATGCTACATGCCATATTTCTTTAACAAATATGAAATATACTTCCTTTGTAGAAGATATACACCATCTTCTTTCTTCAGAACTTTGATTCCAAGAATATATGTTAATTCTCCTAAATCTGAAATTTTAAATTCAGATGCAAGATCTACTTTGATCATGGCTATCTCACCTTCATCGTTTCCTGTTATTATCAAGTCATTTACATAAATTGAGATATAAACAATCAATGATCCTTCAACCTTAACATACAAAGAAGTATCTCCATTTGAAGACCTATATCCCCACTTTTCAAGAAACTTTACCAATCTAAAATTCCAAGCCCTTGGAGCCTGCTTAAGACCATACAATGCTTTCAAGAGTTTACATACATGTGTAGGCTTCTTGGGATCTTCGTATCATGTTGGTTGCTCCATGTACACATCTTCTTTTAAATCACCATTGAGAAATTCATTTTTGATATCTAATTGATAAAGATTCCATACCTTGCTTGCAGCAACACTTATTCATTCCCGTATTATTGATATCTTGGCAACAGGAGAAAATGTATCCTCATAATCGATGCCATAACTTTGTGCATAACCTTTAAAAATAAGCCTTGCTTTATATCTACTTACTAAACCATCACTTTTTCTCTTTATCATGTACACCCATTTGTTACCAACTACCTTCATGTTAGGTTTCCTTAAAACTGAACTCCATGTATTTTTCTCATACAAAGCTACTATTTCTTCATCCATTGCCTTCACCCATTTCTTTACCTTTGATGCTTCTTTAAAAGTTGTTGGTTCCTACTCCTCAAGAAGTTTTTCTATATAAGCTTCATGAGAAAATCTTTGTGGTTGCCTTCTTTCTCTTACTGGATACCTTGATTGACTTTTTGTCCTACCATGCTTTTCTTGCCTTTGAGTTTGGGTTCTTCTTGATGTAGAACCTTCACTTTCTTCTTCTTGTGAATCAATTTCCTTTGAATTCAAATCTAGAATTTTCTTCAACTTTTGATTGGGTGGATTTACCTCTTCATGTGTAATTTGACTTTCTGGTGAGCTTGGAGAACTTGGATCTTCTTCATGACTTCTTGTAGTTTCTTCTTCATCTACCTGCACTTCATGTTGATACCAAGATTTATCTTCATGAGAAATAACATCTCTCGAAACAATTACCTCTCCTGTATCTAGGTTCACACATCTATATCCTGCTTGCCCTTCTACCATACCAATGAAAATCATTTTTTTGTGAACTTGGATCCAACTTTGATCTTGACTATTCCGGAACATGAACAAAACATATGCTTCCAAAAATTCTATAATTAGAAATGTCTGGTTTTGATCCATAAAACAATTCATAAGGTGCTTTTTAGACATGACTTTGAGTAGGTGGTAACTTGTTCATCACATAAACTGCCATATTGCATGCTTCAGACCAAAAAGTAAGTGGTAAGTCCTTTCCATTTAACATGCACCTACCCATCTCCAAGATAAACTTGTTTCTTCTTTCAGCCACACCATTTATGACTCATGTGGTTTGAGCAACCACCATCTACATACCAAGTCTTTTTGTTTACCTTCCTCTTATGTGTCTCTATATGCATAGTCATAAGAATGTTTTCCTTCTGTGTCTGAGTGTCCTCTTGCACTATATTGTTGTTTTGATGCATGTGGTCTTGCCCTCTTCCTCTTTGTCGTCCTCTAAAACCACCTCTTCTATTTGGGTTGGAGAAGTAATCTCTTGCATAATGACCAACTTTACCACAAGAATTACAAGTAAAATTACCTTGTTGATTTGGTTGAGTTTGTTGACTTTGTTGTATTATTATTCCTCCTCTAGTAGCATTAGAGCTTCCTCTTCCTCTTGCATTGTTGATGAATCTTCCTCCTCCTCTCTAATTTCCTCTACCTCTTGATCAATTTGATGAAGTATAAAGAGCTTGTCCTTGACTACCTCTTTGCGAATGATAAGAGTTCCCACCTCTATGTTGATTTCTTCAATCATCATGAGAATTTGTAAATCTTCAAAGGATGGTCGATTCTCTCGAGTCATGATAGATGTAATCAAAGACTTCCATCTTTCATCTTCTCTCATGCCATTAAACATTCTATTAAACTTTATATCCTCACTAGGAGATGCATCAATAGATGCTAATGCTTCAATAAGAGATTTTACCTCAAGAACATAATCATTAACTGATTGTCATGGCTTCTTTTTTACTCTTGTCAACTCACTAATAAGTTGTGGTTGCTTGCTCTGTTGGTAGTTGCAAAAAACCTTTCTAGAGACTCCCAAGCCTCTCTACTAGCATTCAAACCTCTTATATGTCCAAGCATAGTATTCAAAACTATTTGTGGTATAATAAATAGAGCTCTTCTATCTGTTTCGATCCATTCTTGCTCTCTTGTTCGGCCTGCTTGTATAGGATCTTATGGCAATACTGGCTTCACTTTTGTACGTGTTATCAATCCCCAAAGACCTTTAGAAATGAGATAAGACTCCATTCTAAATTGCCAATTGGATAATTTCTCCCATCTGATAACTTCTCAATCGATGCACTCAAATTTGCCATGTTGAGTCGTTGTAAACAAAGAAGAAGGATCGTGGTAAGCTTAATGTAAAAGCCATTAAAGCGGTCTTTATTGGTCATGCAATTGAAAGCAAAGGATAAAGATTCTATGTTCCAGATACAAGGGATATTCTAATCTCACACAATGCATATATTGCAGAAAGTGAGATTTGTGATAACTAGGAAGAGATTCCAAAATTCATAAAAGCAAATGACTATGCATTTTTCAGAAGGAATTTGGATTCTTATATTCTGCCATATAAGGGGGACGATGAACCTTCTTAAAACCTAAGAGATATAGGTAAAGAGAGAATTTCATTACCTACATCAATACCTAGTCCATCATCAATACCTCTTGAGGTTCCGACTTATGAAGTTGGAGAAGGTTCTAGATTTCCAGAAGAAAGGGATACTGAAGAACTAGAAATGACTCCACCACTTTTTGGTCAAACACAAAAAACAAAATCTCAATCTCATTGGTTTGTGCAAGCATTGGGGGATTATGCTTTGGAAATTGGTATCATGGGACTTTCGAACACATAGAAGTACCAAGGAATTGATCATTGAGGTGATCCTTACATGTTTATCACATTCATTTTACAAAGTCATGGGAAAAATCCAAAAAAAAATTATCCTTAGAAAAGAAGATTTTGTGAATGAAAGAGTAGTAGAGGATGAGAGACACATTCCTCAAAAGTTCAATGATGAAGAATATGAACCTTATGAGGGGACATATATATTGTGTATATTAGATGTAACAAATGAAAAAGTGTGGGAACTCACTTTCAAAATGAGGAAGGATATGGCATCTTTCATATAGCCTTAAGAATGCTTCAGGTACAGGAAACTGAAGGAAGAATGGAAGATTAAAAAAAAAGGATGAAACTCAAAAATAAAATAGTGGTTCAGAATTATTACAAGAGTTAAGTCCGTTGATAATTATGGATAGAGCTTCATACTTGGAAAACACAAGTGTTACGGATTTAGTGAAGGATAAAATCTCTAGAGAAAACAACAACATGAAGAATAAAGAGGAATAAATGGAAAACAAGAAAATTAAGAAAGGAATCAAGAAAAAAGGACAATAGACAATGAAAAAGAGGAGAACAAGTTTGATGTACCATTGAACTTTAAGAAATGTGAAGTTGAAGAAACATTTTTACTAATTTGAAACCACAAAGAGAAAAGAAAAGGTGAATCGTATGATTATCAGGAAGAGACTAAAAAGGTTGTAATTACTCAACAGGGGAAGAAGATAGACACATTGTCATAGTATTTTATATGACTTTGAAAGAAGAAGAAGATCTAGTACAATTAGTTAGAGATTTTAGAGATGTATTTTATAGTTATTAGTATCTTAAAGGAGTTAATTCTAGTGTTTATGTACATAGTATTCCTATTGCACTTGAGGCTAGACCACTTAAACAAAGGCATCATACATACAATGACAAATACTCTACTAGAGTCAAGGATGAAATTGATAAGTTGTTGGTAGTAGAATTCATTTATGAGATAGAATACATCGAATGTGTATCTTCAATAGTTATAGTTCCAAAGAAGAGTGGAAAACTTAAAGTTGTATAAACCTTAAAGAAGTAAATGCTTCAACTATTGGGGATAGCTATCATCTTCCAATAACTGATCATCTCCTAGAAAGAGTTGCAGGAAAGGAGGTCTATAGTCTTTTAGATGGATTCTCAAGATATAATCAAGTCCTATCAAATTAGAAGATCAACATAAAACACCTTGTTGAATGGGGTGTGTATGCATTTTGGGTTTAACAAATGCACCTATCACATTTCAAAGTTGTTGTGTCATGTATTCGAAGATTTTCTAAGGTTTCTAATGGAGATATATGTGGATGATCTTTGTACCTTTTCTCATAAAAGACAAGATCATTTATAGGATGTGAAAATTTTAGAAAATATGGATTTTTCTTGAATCCTAAAAAGTGTGTGTCATTGGTAAGACAACCAAGAATTTTCGGGCATATTCTATCAAAAGTTGGAATATCCAAAGATCAAGAAAAAGTGAAAGTTGATGATGATCTTCTAGATGCTTATCTATTCAAAATAGAAAGCATACCTAATTGGACAACTTCTTTGGTTGCAACTCTCCATATGAATTTTTAAAGAGATAATTGGTTGATAGAGAATCACAAATGCAATTTGCACTAGAAAATGGAGTAAATCTCATTAATCAAAATTGGGCTACAAATGGATTATGAATTCCATTATATTGGTGATGGAAAGCATAAAGAGATATCATGCATACATAGATCCATATATATACATATATGCATACATAGATACATATATATACATATATGCATATGGGAGTTTCTCCAAATGAATTGCTAGATTATTGATGGATTGATGGAAATAACAAAGGAATTTTAAAAAATGTAGTCCAAATGCTAGGTGAAGAGAGTGGCTCATTTTTTTTCAAATGAGAAAAAAGTTCTTATTCCTTCTAAGTGGTTCAACTTCCCAAATATTGTAGGACCAAGGAAAAGTTCATGGCCAACTAAGCAGTATATGATTACCACCAGTAGAGTTTTAATAGAAGATGGCAGAAATCAATGATCCTGCATGCATATGAGCAATTAGAATTTTTAGGCTTATCATTTCTTTTATAGAAACTTTAACAAATACACATGTGAGAACCTTAAGTTTCATAGTATTAACTTATTTGAGGGGGTTCATTGTGTACAAACTTTTGAAGATGCATTTAATCACGTGTTTTTTGAGAGGGACTCAAAAAAATTTGGAAGAATATACTTGGTTATTGTTGGTGCATGACAATCATCAATTGAAGGTTTATGAAGAAATGAAGTCAAGGAATTGAGAAGAGAACAAATTCAGAAGCTTGGAGGAAGGACGTACTCAGAAATTCAAATCTATGTACACATATGTACATTAGTTCAGATATAGGTGACTCACACTTTTGATTAGTCATAAGATTGTACATATTTGCCTATAAATGTTTTTGAAAAAGTCGGGGCATATGAGAAGAGAGAATAGGAAGAGAGAAATTAGTTGTAGAAAGTGTCATTGGACACATGAAAGTTAGTTGAAGTCATATCTTCAATGTAGTTGTAACTTTCTGAGAAATCAAGAAAATCTTGCGCCCGATGTTTTGTTGTCTGCTACTTCTGTAGTTAATCTTTTGAGAAATCCTTCTGAATATATCTAAGTCCATAGTTAATCAATCTATGGCTAGATTTTGAGAGTTTAATTGTCATCAGGTTAAGAGAATTTTGCATAGGAACATTCATATGTGATGATGTTCTGAGAGTCGACAAAACTGGCGCAGATTTCATGTTCAAAGAAATGAACATTGCTCAGTGCATGGTGTAAAGTTTTACACAAGTGAGGGCTCAAAATCTAATTTGGAAGGTAGGCCATTTATGGCTAAAAGATCTTGATCAAACGGGTTCGATATTGGGAGAACTATAGCTAAGAAGTTACAGGTGTCAAAGTCGCTACTGCAGAGAATGTGTTCTACACATAGGTAAATTGTTTGTATGATTTCTCAGAGTATACTGAATCATTTGCAGAGATTTAAGTTGGAGAAGGTGCGCAACCTTAAGGCGAAGCATTGTGCAAAGTTTTATTAAAAACTTTACAGGATTGATTAGTCAATGAGTGATTAATCTGCAGCAGACTTTTCACAGAAGTGATTTCTTCACAGTTAGTCAACTTCTTGGTAATGTGTTAGTGGATTTCCAAAATTATGTGGAGTCTAAAGTTATTCTTGGTCTAGAGGTGGTCTAATACCAAGGATAGCTTGTTCTTTTGGAGATTAACACTCTCCATCAGTGGTATCAGAGCAGGTTGTGTCAAAATTAAGGAAAGGAAGACTCCGATTGCTGCAGACATACAAGTTCTATATTTCGAAGGTTCAGAAGGATAAAGTGTTGAAAAAAGATTGAAGGGAGACACGCAAAGATTATCAAAAGAATCAGAAGAAGCAATACTCGAAGTTGAGGTACATTTATTCCTTGTAAAGTCTAAAGTTTTGAGACTACAGGTGAAGCAAGGATGGGAGATAGTCTCCAAATTGAAAAGTTGGATAGAGAGAACTATCCAGCTTGGTCTATGAGAATGGAAGCTCATCTGATGAGCAAAGATTTGATAGCATACATTACAGGTGAAGAAGAGAAGCCTCAGTTCAGAGATCCTAGTGTTCCAACTAGGGAAGAATTGTCAGATCTAAAGAATTGGATGAAGAAGGATGCTCAAGCAAGGAGCATAATCTACATGGCAGTCAATGACTATTTGCTTCCTCACATTAGAGGACTTGAAAGTGCAAGTGATATTTGGAATGCTTTGGAAGAGCATTTCCAAAACACAACCAAATCAAGGAAGGCTTCACTATGGGCAGAATTTACTACTTTCAAAAAGAAGGCCTCACAATCAATCTCTGATTATGTGACAAAGATGAAGGACATTGCAGATTATCTAGGTGCAGTGGATGAAGATATTGAAGAAGATAAATTGGTAAGACAAATTCTCACAGGGCTAAGAGGAGATGAGAAGTGGAAGCCTTTTATTTTATCTACAGAACTTTCATTAGATCACTTTACTCCTGATTTGAATCAATTGTTAGGTCATATGCTAACTTTTGAGAATGATATCAAAGGAGATGTTGATAAGAGTGCAGGTCATGCAATGTACTCTAAAGACAAGAAGAAAGCTAACAAAGGAAAGCAACAATCAGGTGAAGAAGAAGGTACTTCAAACCAAGCAAATTTCATAAGAGGAAAAGGAAATGGCAGAAGTAGAGGAAGAGGCAGAAACAACAAAGATAATGCAAGAGCTTGTTGGATATGTGGTAAGACCAATCATCTATCTCATGATTGTTGGCACAATAATCAGAACAATGGTAATTATCAGAACTTTAATCAAAGAGCAAGAGGTGGTAGATTTCAGAGAGGAAACTTCAGAGGTAGAGGTGGTAGGAATTCTTTTGGAAGAGGTGGAGGAAGAAGCTTCCAAAATCAATCCTATAATAACACCTACTACAACTATGCATCAGATCAGAAGGAGGATTCGACACTTATTATGAATGCAACATATGAAACCTCACATGAGGACATGAGAGTGTTCTACATTGATTCAGGATGTAGTAATCATTTAAGTGGAAATATTGCTTTGATGACTGATCTAGATCATAATGCAATTAACCATACAGTTCAGACAGGTGATAATACAAAGCATAAGGTAAAGTCAATTGGTTCAGTCAAGGCTAAAGATGGGAGCACTCTTCTGAGTAAGGTTCTTTATGTTCCCACAATTCCAAAGAATTTGATCAGTGTAGGTCAAATTGTGGAAAAAGGATATGAGGTAAGATTCACCAATGATGGAGTCTATGTTGAAGACCCTAGTCAAGGGTATAAACAGGTTGTTACAGGGAAGAAAGAAGGAAGGCTCTTCACATTGAAGGTACAAGGAAATGTTGGACATGCTATGTTCACATATGGAGAGCAGAAGGTGTCAGAATTGGATCTTTGGCACAAAAGACTTGGACACTTCAATGAAAGAGGTATCAAAGACATGATTAATAATGATTCAGTGCTTGGGTTGCCTAACATTGCAGGTCAACACATGACATACAGATGTGAGGCATGTCAATTAGGTAAGGCTCATAAGCAATCCTATTCCAAGCATGGGTTTATGTATTCAGAAAGACTTGAATTGGTGCATACAGATGTGTGGGGTCCTTCAAAGGATTTTAGTATAAATGGTTCAAGATATTATGTCATATATGTTGATGATGCTACCAGGTGGATCACAATTTATGTGATTAAAGAAAAGTCAGAAGTGTTTAATACATTTAAACACTATCATGCATATGCAGAAAGGATTACAGGTCAAAAATTGAAGAGACTAAGGTCAGATGGAGGGGGAGAATATTTTTCAAATGAATTCAATGATTACTTGTGGAATGCAGGTATAAAGAGAGAAGTTACTTGCAGGTACTCTCCTCAACAAAATGGGGTAGCAGAAAGAAGAAATAGGACTCTTGTTGAGTTTGCAAGGTCCATGATGAAAGAGAAGAATTGCCCAAATTATTTGTGGGCAGAGGCTGTAAATACAGCTACTTATTTGGTCAATAGATTGCCTTGTAAAGTTTTGCAAGGTATGTGTTGACAGTAGCCTTGGTACATCAGGATCTACAAGACGTGAAAGTCAAAGAAGGGACAGCACAAGCAAACAGGGCAGTCAAAGAAGATCTGGCAAGTAGGCCAATATTTTTTCAAGACATTAATGCAAATCAGAGAGATGGACATGCAGGGAAGAAGAGCAAGTAGGGAGCTTGAAGATATGTATGGCAGATCACTAGAAGAAATCCCTACAACAACAGTGATTTTTATCACTAATAATCATTGTAAATCTCATTTCACATTTTTGTAGCTCCATTTTGTGCAAGCCAAGGAGTCCTTGAGCTTGAGGAGCCTTAGAAGTAGTTGCGTACCAATTTTCATAATTTTTAGATCTCGTTTGAACCCCCAAATAAGCCCTGGAACCTAATTTTTAACTAGGCCGGACACTAGGTCTGGACAGGGCCAAAAGCTAGTCAAAAACTATAAAAGGAGCTAGAGAGCTCATTTTTGAGGTTAGATCGAAATTGAAACGAACTTGTAAGAGCTTTTGAAAGTAATCTAAAGAACTCCATTGATTCTCTCTCTTGGTCTTGCCGTGTGTGCGCGTGTGTGTGTATGTGTGTGCATGCTTGTGTGCTTCTCACTCACGCACTTGTGCCGCCACTTGCTCGAGGTCTTCATACCATCCTCACGTCTTCCCGGATTGACATTAAAGGAGGTGCTACTCATCACGGAGCTACACCAAATTTTGGCGCCGTTGCCGGGGCTCGAGCTTTGAGGACGAGCGTGTGATGGTAAGACGTAGAGTTGACGCGTTGGAGTTGTAGGTATTTTCTTCACTCTCATCGATTTTCTTTTACTTTCTTCACCATCTTCATCACCATCATCATCATCACCATCTCCCACGTCCACCTCCATCATCGCGAAAATTTCAGTTTTTTGACTATATCCCCATCTCCACCTCATTTCCCTCATTTCACTTGTGAGAGAGAGCGAGAGAGCGAATTTGCATGTGCTGTTTTTTGCATGTTTTGTGAGCTTTCTGCAGGTACAGGCCGCATCATCATCCCCAGCACCCTGCGCAGGTACAGAAATCTGTGTAACTGTCTGTGTGTCGCCGAGCTCTGTCAATCGCGACCGACAGAAAAATTGCTCTAATTGCTAAACAAAGTGCATATCCATGACCTACAGGCTAAGGGCTTCCCAAAAATGTGTTTAGTTTTTTGAAATTCCACAGATTTCTGTCAATCGCGATCGACACGTCAATCGCGATCGACAAACCACGACGGACAGATCTGTCAATCGCGATCGACACGTCAATCGCGACCGACAGCCCACGACGGCTCTGTCAATCGCGACTGACAGAGTCAACGACCGATTGACCACGACCGACTGACTACACGCGTGACACGTGTCAATCGCGATCGAGTCATCAATCGCGATCGACACAGCAATCGCGACCGACACAGTCAACGACTGTTTGACCACGATCGACAGACCCTCGCGACCGACCTGTCAATCGCGATCGACTCATCAATCGCGACCGACAGAGTCAACGACGCTTTGACCACGATTGATTGACTTTTCGGCCACGTGTCAATCGCGACTGACCAGTCAATCGCGACTGACAGCCACGACGGACCTGTCAATCGCGATCGACACGTCGATCGCGACTGACCTGTCAATCGCGACCGACAGACTTTGCGAACGCGTTAGAAGGGCAAATTAGGTCAAATCTTTAAGGCAAAGTGATTGGTCTAAATTGTGATTAAGTGTGGGACAAACTCTAGGGTGTAGTATTGCATTGTTAGGCCGTGCCACAAGCTACTCGGGTATTCCTGCTTGACTGTTAGCTGGTATTGAATCCTGATTTAACCCCCTAAACCCTGAACAGCCCTAACTTTTTCATATGAAATCCAATTTTTGAGCTCTTGGGCTTGTCAAAAAGCTCGTGGCATATACTACACGCCCTCAACTGTTTTTTATAAAGATAATGCATTGATTTTCAGAGAGGGTAATTTGAAGTTGACCATACCCAGGGGGATCAAAGTCAGGAGTCTGTAGAAGTATTTTCCTAAAAGTCACAATGCAAATGTGTGTTTGTGTCACATAAATGGAAGTGGTTGGTTTTGTTCTTTGAATATAAGCATTGAGCTAACCGTGGGTCCTTTATAGGTCCATTGAGAGCAACTGAGAGCGTACGAAGCAAGGTTTCTTTGCAAGCTTGAGAACCGGGTTCTTGAGCACCATAAAGCAAGGGATCAACAAGTAAGGTTGGATTATTCTCAACTCCCTCTGTCATTTCCTAGCTCAAGCTAAAGACGAGTAGAGATAGGAGTAAGTCAGGTTGACGATAGGCAGTTATCAAGTTGAAGACTACCTAAAGACTCAAGTTCAAGTTAAAAACATAATCTCTGTACTGTCGATAACCTAAAGAAAAAGAACCTAACGTGGAACGATCAACCTAAAGTACAAAGGACATTTAAGTGTTCCTGACGACGTGATATCAGACAAGACCATAAACACAATAATGAACTAAAAAGAATCAAGTGACTGGTACAAATTGATTGGCAACGCGGTTGTACTCGGAAAAAATTGGGATAATCGGTTAGGCATATGAACCTTCGATCAGGAAGACACCTAGCAAGGGAGAGACAAAGCCTTAGGTCTTCAGAGGCTAGTGTCAATCATACTGCAAGGTCTTGGGCCCAGCAGTTGAGCCACCACTCATACTACCCTAGCTCTGAGACCAGTGAGTCAGAAATGTCTCAAGGCATGGACAGACCTACGGGAAGTTCAGGAGTGCCTTATTTGTACAGGGTAGAAGGCCCTTACAAAACACAGCTGGAGTACATTAGGACCAACCGATTAGGTGCTAGCATCTATGAGGACGGCTTAGGAAGATCTGTGGTCCAGATTAAAAACCCCGACCAATCCATTGGACTAGAACACCCAGCTGTCAAGTTTGAAAATGGTGCATACCTGGACAAAGAAGGAACTATATATGTAGTCACTAGTCACCCTGATAGGACAGATGACTTCGGGAATGTAATCTCAGAAGCAGACTTAGGTGACCTAGAACAAGGGAACATGGGTGCGGAACCTAGAACCCCTCGAGGTAAATCAGTTCTCACTAGGATTATCACGCCAGAATGGGTCCCCCAAGACAACAAGAGCATAGAGTTGCTCCTCAATCGAGAAACTGATGAAGCCTTTTGGAGGTATAAGTCTAATCAGCCGACAGACATAGGAAACATCATGATCTATGAGCTTAAGGATCCGGATAGCCCAGGCAGAGTGACCTATTTAGATCATGCTTCAGAACGGATCTTCGTGGTGACAGAAAATGATAGGCATGCTTACACTTGGAAGGGTGAATTCATTTTCCCCCAACCAAGATCAAATGTATCCTATGGTCACCCTGGAGCTGGAACTTCCCAAGCGCATGGTATGCAAAGAGACAGAAGTAGAGATAGACCGGAAGTAAGCTTTGCCAACCCTGTAGGCAGAGAAAGAACGAGAACGGAGACGAATAGGGTAGAACCTCCTGAGATGCATAGAGCCCACAGGAACCAAAGAAATGTAGATGGATTCCCTCTGCCGAGACCTAGAGAGCACGCAAGAACTTTGAGACCCACCCAGCTAGTTAAGTCCATGAAGAATTACTTTGACGGCACAGGAGATCCCTATGATCATGTGGCAGAGTTCAAGCAAGTCTTGAGAGCTGAACAAGTGGAAGATCTGTTCACGCAGTACAATGCCTTCGGTCTAACCCTTAGGAACACAGCACTTACATGGTTTCAACCATTGGATGAGCATCAGTTCAGGAGCATAGACCAACTCCTAGAGGCTTTCATTGTAGAGTTCTCTAAGAGTGGCATAAGACACAATACTTCCTCATTGATCCACAGCTTCAAGCAAACCCCTCAAGAGACCGTGAGACTTGTAGGAAGAAGATTTAGGCAATACCTGGAAAGATGTCCTATTTCGGAGCTCCCCACATCTGCTAAACAAGTAGCCCTATTCCTTGATGGATTGCTGAGTACAAAATTAAGATCCTATGTGTATCTGAAGGACCCTAGGACTATAGAAGAGTGTGTACGCATGTGCATTGACATTGAAGATAACCTAGGGGAAGAGCTAGAGCTTTCCAAAATCTATAAAGATTCAGATAGCGCATCTAGCCACTCTTCCATGCAATCTACATCAATCGAGGAACTTGCTGAGAAGGTAGCTCAGAAATTAGGAGTGACTAGCAAACAAATTCCAAGGTTTGCTCCTGTAAAAAGGTGCTATACATGCGGTGGTGACCATATGGCGAACGTCTGTCCCATTATGGCTCAACCCCAAGTTAACCCTAGTAGCCAGTACTGCACCATAGAACGGAGATACACCAATCACACCGCACAAGATTGCCCATACAACAAGCAGGCAGTTAGACAACCCTACCCGCAGCCGTACCAACAAGGCCGATACCAGAACCAAAACCCACCACCACAATATGCTAGACCCCAACAAACCTATCAGCAACCATATCAGGCCCAACAGAGACCCCAACCGGTGCTAGCTCAACAGCCCCCAAACCCCGCTAACGTGATTCCGGTAAAGTATGCTGTTGCAGAAGAAAACCTGAATAGGGCCATAGTACCAGTAACCCCATTGATCTCGGAAAATGACCCAAGTGACCATAGCTTCGATTCTACACATGTCGATAGTCCCCAGGCTTACTACATGCAGTCTCCCGAACATGGTGAGTCTTACTATAGTGAGGAACCAAGTGAACCTAGTTGGGAGTCAGATTACACGAACGTCATGTATGCAAACCCCAACCCCAGGCCTCAACCTAGGCAAGTAAGACCTCCATTCCCAAGAGGACCGTGCTATAGATGCCAAGGAGATCATCTCATACGTGATTGTCCCTTACCCCCACCTACACAACCCCAGTCAGTGACTATCCAAGGTTTTTGCCAAGATTGTGGAAAGGAGCATCTTATACGAGATTGCCCAAAGAACCCCAATAATATGCCAAAAATCACTCCGATCAATGTGATTGGTTTGGTTGTAGATTCCTCAGGAAGCGTCACTTCCACTGCACCAGTGCAGGTAGTCACTAGAGCTCAGGCTTTGCAGCAAAACCAAGAAACAAACCAGAGTAAGAACTCAGAGGCTAGTGAAACCGAGAGCGTGACAAAGAAAAGGACCAGAGCGTGGAAAGATAGTCGAGAAAGAATGAAAAGACAATGGGCTAAAAAGATGAGTGAACTTGAGGAAAGCATAAGAGAAACCAAAGCTAGGATAGCTGAAATCACCTCTCAAATCCCCTCTCACAATACCCCGCCTCCACCCCTTCCATCTCCGTCCGACTCACCACCTTCCCTACCGCCTCATCAAATCCCACCACCCCCTAGAGTCGGATCAGTGTTAGCTGATCCCACCCCTGAAGACTTAGACATGATGCTTAAAGCATATCAGGCCAGAATCCAAGAAGGGCCAAACGTCACAGATCATGCCAAGTGCTATCCTAGAGCTGACCTAGAGATAGAAAGAACCAAACTGTGCGCGAAAATGGTCGCATTGGCTCAGACTATGTTTGAAGCCAGTCGCCTTTTCAATTACTCGGGCTCAGCCAAGACGCAATTACACTTGGACGGATTCCTAGAAAAGTTAGAGAGGATAATTGCCAGATCTGACAAGGAAGAAAAAAATCAGGAGAAAGAAAAAGCAAGCAAAAACCTGAGCCATTCCCCATCGGAAGTTTATGCAGCCAATTCCACTAAACCAGATAACTTCCCCTCCTTAGAAAGATTAGAGAGGCTAACTGCACAGCCAGAAAAGGAGCCTATCCCTCAAAAAAAGGAAAGGGCAAGAGAACGGATAAGCCAGCCTCTTCAGGAAGCTCATGTGCCTCCTCAAGGAGCCTATCTTCCTCCCCAAAGGTCACAGGTGTCTCTCTCGAAAGCGTATGTACCTCCACAGGTAACCCACATTCCTTCCCAGAGAGCGTATGAGCCTGTGCGGAAAAGTAATAGCATAGGTAATCCCCCCCAAGAAGCTTGTGCTTCAGCTATCTATGACAACGAGGAAAGAGCCAACGATAGGATAAGCCCTCCTTCCCAGGTAGCATATGTACCTAATTCTACGGAGCCAGACACTTCTTCTTCTATGAATCGGTTTGCACCAGACTTCCTACGAGAGATTCAAGAAGACAAATGGGATAACGAAAGTGAGGTCGCCCCTCCTTTTGAACTTGTGGACGATGCACACGACCAATTCCCACAAGACATCCCATCAATTTACGGGGAACATGAGAGTGCTCAATGTCATGAGAGATTGGACTTTGAGTCTAATTCCATACAGGAGCTACCCCACTTCACAGGCCCATGGGAAGCAAAGTCCACATGTATGAGAGCACCCACAGTCATGGTAAGGAACGACGACTCAGTCATACCTAGGAACACAGAGGTAGTGAAGAACACTAACGTGCAGTGTAATCTCAAGTTAGAAGAGCTACTCAAGGTTAGACCCGAATTATGGAAACATGTAGCCAAACAGGTACCAGAGATAGCAAAACCTCGCTCCCAGGTAGGATCCCATAGGACAGTACCGGAAATTCCCTTGGATAAGATAGGAGATATGTGCGAAGGTGAAGAAGGGAACACCTATCTTCCCATTACCTACCAGGACTACACCACAAAGGCAATTTTGGATTCAGGTGCAGGAGTTGCAATTGCCACTACCTCCTTATGGAAGCGTTGGGGCAAGCCGGCACTCAGGCCGACGAGAATGAAATTGCAAATGGCCGATGGTCACATAGAGAGACCCCTAGGATTGCTAGAAGGAATAACTCTCACCACTTGTGGTGTCGAGTTTGAACATACCTTTGCCATATGTGATTTCAGCAAAAATCATGCCTATGAAATGATTTTAGGAAGACCATTCATGCGACAGTTGCAAGTGGTACAGGATTGGGGGACCAATTCCTTGTACCTGCAGCACTTAGGTGTTACAACCAAAGTCAATCTCAAGGATTATTCCCATAGAGATGTCCCTCCTATCCAATGGAATCCCATCCATAGAGCCAAAGATGATACAGAATCGGTGCATTCCATAGGGTCGGGATCCTCATGGATGCATGAAGATACTCACTTATGGATGTGCAAGGTAGCAGTAGAAGAAGAGAAGAGAGAGAAAGCCAGAGAGGTAGGTGCGAACGAAACTCATAGACCCATTCAAGACCCAGCCTATGCACCTATAGTTTTTCCAGACGAGGAATTTGAACCCCATGGCTGGGCAGAAATTTTAGCAACAATGGACGTAGCCATCAATGAAGAACAATGGACACCTCACTGTGATGAGGATGGCTATGATATCTCAGTCTTCTCCATAGAGCCAATCATGGGAGAGGCAGTTCTAGAAGAATGCGAACCTAGCCCTGATGCATTTGAGGATGCAAGTGACTCCGATCTAGAGTCAATCATTATGGACCCACCATTTGCATCAGATGAAGAATACTTCCATGAGGTAGAATTTCAACCCCAGAAGCATGGAGAAGTTACAAATGATGTAAGATTAGCAACGCATATGACCCCTAAGGAAGAAGGAAAGAAACGAAAGAAGAGAGAAGCCTTGCCAGAAGAGGAGGAATCCTTGTTTGAGGTCCCAGAAAATTTTAAGAAGTACGAGATAGGTGACAGGAGAGTCATGATTAGAATGCCCAAACGAGAGGCACAATCAGGAGAGGCCTATGATAACAAAGAAACTACCAAGAAAATAGTAGTAGCCATAGAAGAAGGAGAGGAGAGATGCACTTATATAGGCCATGACCTGACAGAAGAAGAAGAGTACGAATTGATAGCCTTGCTAAGAGAATACAGAGATGTATTCGCTTGGAGTTACAAGGATTTGAAAGGTGTTGACCCTGGTATATGCTCACACACCATTCCCATGACCTCAGATGCTAAACCCTCTAAGCAAAAGCCTTATACGTATAACGATAACTATGCTGCTAAGATCAAGGAAGAGATAGATAGATTGGTCGAAGCTGGATTTATCTACGAAATTGAGCACACCGAATGGGTATCCCCCATCGTAGTGGTGCCCAAGAAGAATGGCAAGCTGCGTGTGTGCATTAACTTGAAAAAGGTTAATGCTGCCACGATTCGAGATAACTATCCGCTTCCCATCACAGAACATCTCCTAGAAAGAGTGGCAGGCAAGGAAGTGTACAGCTTCCTTGATGGATTTTCGGGCTACAATCAAGTAGCCATAGCTCCAGAGGATCAGCATAAGACAGCCTTTGCCACAGAATGGGGCATTTTTGCTTTTAGAGTAATGCCATTTGGGCTTACCAATGCACCAGCTACTTTCCAGAGGCTGATGTGCCATGTGTTTAAGGAGTTCCTGAGGAAGAGTTTAGAAGTCTATGTTGATGATCTTTGTGCTCATTCCAATGTTAGACAAACTCATATTCCTGAACTCAGACAAATTTTTGACAAATGTAGAGAGTACCAAGTCTGCCTGAACCCAGAAAAGTGCGTTTTTATGGTCAGGCAAGGCAAGATTCTAGGACACATAGTGTCAAAGAATGGCATATCTACTGACGAAGAGAAAGTGCGAGCCATAGCAGAGCTACCTAGGCCAAAGAATGTCAAGGAAGTACAAGCTTTCATGGGGCATTGCGGTTATTATCGACGATTCATACACATGTATGCTGTCATTGCAAAGCCCATGTACGGACTCTTGACAAACTTTGAGTGGACGGATGAATGTGAGAATTCCTTCCAAGAACTTAAACGAAGATTATGTTCAGCACCAATCTTGACCACACCAGATTGGAATAAGCCATTCCATGTTCACGTGGATGCATCCAATCATGCTATTGGATGTGTGCTCGCACAACCTACTGGTGAAGGTAATATGGATCTTCCAATTGCCTATGCCAGTAGACAATTGAATGCGGCTGAACGAAATTATACCACTACTGAACGAGAAGGATTAGGCATGGTATATGCAGTTAAAAAGTTTAGACATTATTTGCTTGCAAATAAGTTTAAATTTTTTACGGACCATCAGGCATTGTTGTACTTAGTAAACAAGCCATGCAATACGGGAAGATTAGTAAGATGGTTTCTCCTGCTAATGGAATATGATTTTGAGGTTGTGGTAAGAAAAGGTAGAACCCACTTGAGAGCAAATCATCTCTCTAGGCTCACATCGGGAGAAGCCCCACAAGGAGTGTCAGATGACCTTCCTGATGCTTACTTGTTTAATCTGGAAGTTGTACCGCAGTGGGCTAAGCCTTTGGTACCAGTCTTGACATACGGACCTAACCATCCAGTGGTAAACACACGGAATAGAGAGGTTGTAAAAGCCCAAAAGTACCATATCATGGCAGGCAGCATGTACAAGCACACAGATCAAGGGATCTTGGCTTGTTGCGTAGAAGAGGATGAGTACGCTAAATGGTTGCAATTAGCACATGTAGGTGCACTAGAGCAACACCATTCGAAGCAACGAACGTTGCAAACTCTAAAGAGATTCGGAGTGCACTGGCCAACTATGGAAGCGGATGTCCAAAAGTTGTGCAAAGAATGTCCAATCTGTTGCACTAAACCACCTGTGGAACATGCCACTCTCTATCAAATATCCATTGTGCCAGATTGGAGTGAACCTCTAGTATCATTCTTGCGGACAAACACATTCCCCCCAGACATGACTCTAGCTAGGAAAAGGAGTTTAGAACAAGAAGCCCTGGATTATTCACTCATAGGTGATAATCTATATAAGCGCGGTAAAGATGGTTACCTGAGATTATGTGTCCATGAGAGTGAATATCTTAAGATCTTAGAAACTGCTCACCAAGGTGTAGCAGGAGGACACTTTGGACCAGATCGGGTGATCAAGGCAATATTGTTTGCGGGCTTCTGGTGGCCCACCCTTCACATGGATGCACATACCTATGTGAAACGGTGTGATATCTGTCAAAGGACTCAGTATCCTATACGCAAAGATGAGATGCCACTGAAACCTATGATGGGTGGACGTGCATTCTCTAAGTGGGGAATAGACTTCGTAGGTCCTATTAATCCCCCAGCGAAAGGTTCTCATGCAGAATACATCATTGTGGCAACAGATTATCTCACCAAGTGGGTAGAGGTAAAAGCTACAACCAAGAACGATGCTCAAACAACGGCCAAATTCTTGTTCGAGAACGTATTCACGAGATATGGACTACCCATAGAGCTTGTAAGTGATAGAGGCACTCATTTCTTGAACGAAGTGATTGAAAATCTACTCCAAGAATTCTTGGTAATACACAAGAAGTCTGCCCCTTATCACCCTCAAGCTAATGGACAAGCTGAGAGTACTAATAAGATTTTATGCAATGTACTGACAAAACTAGTAAACACTAAACGCTCTGATTGGGACAAACAGCTACACCATGCTGTTTGGGCATACCGAGTTGCCTACAAAACGGTGCTCCAAGCCACCCCCTTTCAGATGGTATTCGGCCAAAACGCTGTGCTACCCTTGGACTTCCTGATCCCTACATTGAGAGTAGCACAAGAGCACGAATGGACAGGTCATGAGCTCTCCTCTAGGATCTTTGACCTTGAACGATTAGGAGAGACAAGACTGAGAGCCGCTGCAGGGATATATGCAGCCAAAAAGAGACAGAAGGCATATTTCGATGCCCATGTGAAGGATAAAGGCCTGAAAGCAGGAGATCTAGTCTTGGTCTATACACTCAAACAACACGCGAGGAAGCTAGAAAAGAGAGGCTACGGACCTATGATCATCAATAGGATCTCCACAAGCGGAGCGGTACAATTGGCCACATTAGAGGGTGATGTTCTCCCAAATTATATTAGTGGTTGCAGAGTCAAGTTGTACCAGGAACCCCTCACAGAAGAAATGCTTAGCCGACTCAAGACTGCTAAGAAACGCAAAGAGGAAGAAAAGCGAGTGCGAGAAGAAGCTCAAGCAGAAGCTTTAGAACGCATTAGAAGAATGAAATTACACAGGCAAGGTAGAGAGCAGCCTAGGACAAATGACTATGCAGATCAAGGATATCATGTGGCAATGTGTGAAGTCGCAGGAACAAGCTCGCATAGGATAATTGATAGACGTCCTTTCGTAACCTTAGATATAGGACAAGGAAAGAGTGCAAGGACCGTAAGAGCCTTGATTGACTCTGGTGCAGCCACTAGTGCTGTTAGAATGTCTTACTGTCAAGAGTTACAGTTAACTGTCAATCCTGTGGAGGCATATCTTATAGGATTGGGAGGCGTGGAAACCCCTTGCATGGGCGAGGTGGAACTTCCCCTCTACATTCATGATGAAGCAATGACAGTTAAAGTACTAGTGTGTCAGGATGAGGATCTCACTGAGCCTCTTGTCCTGGGTCAAGATTGGATTTATGACCAAGCAGTCAATCTAAACCTAAGAAGTGGACTTCTCCAGGTTTGGGTCAATCATAGTCGAGTTACAATAGAATTAGACAATCAAGCACTCAAGGAACTAGGAAAGGCACAGACTCCTGGTCCTTCCAGGGGTACACATGAAGATGACCATGCTGTTCTTGTCCAAAACTATGTGTTGCAGAGGAATGATATTTGCAAAAAAGGAGTCAGGAATGCAAAGGAACTCCCTTCTTTTCCAAAGGCTGGAAAGAGGCAGCAACCCAAGGTGGATCAAAGGCAGAAGAAGCAGGGTACTACCTATGTCAGAGATCAAAAGTACCTGCGCAGCAGAACAGCCCAGCAAATAGATCAGGTATGGGTGAGGAAAGGCGAACGACCAGTTGCACCACCGCCAACTACAGGGGTAAAGCCTATTATTAGTGACCAACAACGCAACGCTAATAAGAAGTCTTTCAGAAATTCTTCTGCTAAAATAAAATCTATTTGGGTGCCCAAGAAGTCGATGAAGGCAAGCCCACAATCAAGACAAATTTGGGTGCCTAAGGCTTGCTTGATGGCACAAGTAGCTACGTTGAGGCCACAACTTAAACAGCATAACGCAGCGACGCATACTGCCAGATTTCACTCGTTCTCAACACTCATGTACACACCAAAACCCAAGAGCGTACATGTAATCAATTGTAAATGGGTCCCAAAAAGGCCTCATCTTCAAACCACGACACCGAGAAGGCTCTGTAGAGACTCTCTGAAACCGAAGGCCAAGCCCACTCACTGCATTTGGCAGCCTAGGGTCTGTAATAAACCCCCCGACCCCAATTTGTAAATTCATAACCCACTTACTAACTGCAATAGTTTCCTAGAACAACACAATCACTAACTACACACACTGTCTTCATACACTTACTAACCACTAACTCACCCTCTACCTTATGTTAATGTTGTAACGGGGACAACAACGGATTTATTTTGTCCATTACAATGTTAACACTTGGTTCTATATTCTCACAGAACCAATCAGCAAACAGGGCCATGGCAGAAGCAGGTACCAGCTCTCAAGCCGGATCTGGTCCCCAGATCGTGGACATAGAAACACTTCTCCTTGAGCCACGTCTCACTGCAAGACCGCAAGAGCTTCAAGAAGTGCATGTGCTCCCCATCCAGGATCCTCCTCAAGGACACACTTCTCAAGTAGGTAAGCACGCGCATTGGTTCAGTGATGTTGCTGGACCACTGGGCGATGGAACCTACTTCTGGGAAGCAGAATTGGAGTTCAATGGCAAATGGGGTCGATACCACTTTTTTACACGCGAATTTGAAAGCTACCAAAATGCTGAAGTTATGAGATCAGTTTGGGTCAAAGCAGGTGTGGAAAGTTATTTCAGGACCCACATACCAAAGCCGGATTTTTTACGATGTTCATATCTGATCAGTACAATCACACCAAGCAGAGTCAAGGGCGGCGACAGCACCTTTGTGTTGCCATCACTGCTGCCGGGTAATGAGCTCAAAAGATTCAAGTTGACCCTCAATCTGGTAAGAGAAGCGTTGGCTATGTATGGCATGCACATCCCAACAGAAAAGGAAACCATGGTTCCAGGTCGAATGAAGCACAAGGATCTTAATAAGCTCAAAGACATGGTGGCGATGACACCTACCATTGCGCTTCACCTGCGAACCATCATGCAGCATTTTGCGTTTCCCGCCCAAGAACGATTCACAATGCCCCCGAAAAAAATATGGTTCAGTTTATATCTAGCAGAAACCGAAAGCCTACCCATCAATGTGCCACACTGGATAATAGACCAGATCCACCTAGCACATCAAAGGTGGAACAAGAAACAGAAGAATGTACTCCACGGGTGTTGTGCTTTGACCAGAATAATCTATAGATGCTTGGCTTATGACGTGCCTGTTCAGCGGGCACTCGTATGGTCCCGAGTCCAAGAATTCCAAAGAAGACTATCAACAGCAGGTCCCCCATCCAAGAAGATGAGGGGGGGAGTCCAACTACCCTGTGCTCAACCAAGGGGAGCTACCGCTACACCAGAAATCACTCCTCCCCAGACACGACGAGTTAGGCCATTCACAATCCGGTTACCACGACCAAGCACGGAGGGGCCTAATCTGGTGTTTCCACCCATTCCATCTGATTTGGAATTCCCGCAGGGATTTACTCTTGAGGACCTCACGGATGAAGAAATTGCCCGATTAATCTATGACTCTAACCTCGAAGCGGAAGCAGCGCGAGATCAGGAACCACGACCCAAAACAACATCGGCCCCCACCCAACCCCGAGTGGTAGAAGTCGATGTAGACGAACAAGAGGCAGGAGGAGACGAAGAAGAAGCCGACGAAGAACAACAGCAAGAATATGACGAACTCTCCGAGTTAGCAAGTGCCCCAGCATATTCGGCACAGATCAAGAGACTATATCGAACCATGCGACTGGTTCAGGAACAGCATAAGATGTCTCTCGAACAGGGCAAAAGACTCATGAACGACTTGCTAGCGGAGGAAGGTGTGGATGATTTGTTCATTGAGTCCATGAACCTTCATGCCGACGCTGTAGGACTGGACGAGGCCATCCATGAGGCAATGGCCTACATCCACAGGTTTGAAAAAAGAGTTCCTACTCGTCCCAGGAGGTCCGGAAAGCAAATTCACATCAATACATCAGCACCTGGCGAGTCAGCGCAAGCAGAAGAATATCACGAAGCACCGTTATCACCACCATCCCCACCTCACACTACACAATTCACTCCACCGCTGGACACTAACACTACCACATCCACTACCACTACCGTTGTCATGGGCATCCCACTCTCCCCGGGAATCCAATTCGGGGGAGTCACCATGCCCACCTTCACCACCCTGTTCACCGATGTCACATCCACTCCACCAACGATTCCCATCTACACAGTCACTCAAACAGTTGACACGATGGAAACATCACCTGCCACAGCACCACTCCCTCCCCCCATGCCACCTTCATCACCCATACCCCCTCCACCCACATCTCCACTTACATCCACAGCATTCACCTCTCCCATTCCCGCCCCCATTCCCCCTGCATCTTCACCTTTCCCAACATTATTTAATGTAAATAACATATTTTTTGCATTAAACCAATGTGTATACCAGCTCCAACATGAGTACAAAGCTCTGGACAACCGGTATCAGCAACTGGAAACGCACCACCAGAACTTACAAACACAATTTCACATTCTACAAACAGAAAATGCGGAACTGAATCAACGCTACGCGACGCTTGAGCAGGCTCACCAGACATTACTGACAGCACCCCAACCATCGACAGAATCAGGTGCCAAACAACTAGAAGCTCTGCTCGAGGTATATCAAGCCGATAATCTCAAAGTCCGGCGTAACCTGGCACTTCTTAGAAAACACATGGCGGCCGCCCTAGAAGAAAACAAGAGGCTGCAGCAGCAAAATGAAGCTAATCTAGAAGCAGCAATGGAAGGCGCTCCACTCGAAATTGATCCAGAGCAGTTTAAAGCGGTGCCCTCAGCGACAATGAAGACCATCTTGGACAGCTATGCAGATCTATTAGAAGCTCATGATGACTTGGAAAGGGAACGTGATGCGCTGCGCAATCAACTCCAAGAGCAACAGACAGCACCCAAAGTCACGGAAACGACCACGACTTCAGAGGAAGTCAAGGCATTGAAAGAGCAGGTGGCCGAATTACAAGCAAGATTACTCACACATGAAAGGCAACCCTCTCCAGTTGTCGAACCAGAACCCGAGGATTTGGTACCCATCGAGGTAGATGAGACGTATGAGGAACCTTACGTTCCTATGCCAATGCCAGGTGGTGAACAAACGGAAGAAGGAATGGATACGCTAGAAATCGAAGTACCTGAGTGGCTCCAGACACTAGAGAAAACGGCATCAACTCATGAAGATCGAGTAGCAGTTCAGATCCAATCCATGGCAAAGATAGAGGACACTATTATTAAATCAGAATACTTCCGCAGCATGTCCCACCATAGATGGATCGGAACCAATGATGATCAATATGTACCCTATTGTATACTCCTGGCGGACTACAATGCAGAAATCCAACATAAATGTGGCAAACCTCCAACGTTTGCCACACAATTTGGGCCAGATGACATCCCAGAGAGTGCTAAAAAAGGCTCCATTCATCAACCCACTTGGAGGATCCGACTCCTCGAAACCTATCCGGAGATGGTTCGCACCTGGACGAATATGCCTCTTTTTATTAAATATAACCCTTGTTATGTTCCTGTACTCCGCAGACGTACATGGCCAGAGTTTACCATTGCAGTCAAGAATATCAAGGGATGCGCCAAATGGTTAAACTACGTCTATCTAGCACCCCCTCAAGGGCCCCCCACCGTCAATTACATGATCTCCACTATAAGGCACTGGAGCCTCCGATTAAAGAATACCCCTGATGTAATGGCCCAGATGTGCATGAAAATTTTTGAGTTAATGCTTATTACATTCAGGACATTCAAGAATATCAAGGACCCACACTTCTCAGGCGTCGGATTCCTTACAGGAAACCAAGATTTAGTGTATGACATGAGCACCACTCCTTCCATAGAGGTGATATACGCTTGGCACGCCAGAATAAAATACCTCCCGGCCTGCTTTAAACAAACATTCGAAGAGATGTTCATAACAGGGTTCTGGGAATACCACTCAGAAATATTTGTACCGAGACCCTCACATCTCCTCCATTTATTTGCTGTGGAGCGAACCATTCACTCAGAGCAGCTACGGGTGCCACATCCAGATGTCCCAGGGCCAGTCAATTGGGATGCATTGCTGACAGATCTAGCAAGGGGCCTCAGGTTAGAAGAACACCACCTCGCCGCCGATGTTGTACAATACTACGTACAAAAAGCAGCTAGACAAGGGTCTGTCAGGGGCGACAGACGCGAGAGTGGGGGGGGTGTTGACAGTAGCCTTGGTACATCAGGATCTACAAGACGTGAAAGTCAAAGAAGGGACAGCACAAGCAAACAGGGCAGTCAAAGAAGATCTGGCAAGTAGGCCAATATTTTTTCAAGACATTAATGCAAATCAGAGAGATGGACATGCAGGGAAGAAGAGCAAGTAGGGAGCTTGAAGATATGTATGGCAGATCACTAGAAGAAATCCCTACAACAACAGTGATTTTTATCACTAATAATCATTGTAAATCTCATTTCACATTTTTGTAGCTCCATTTTGTGCAAGCCAAGGAGTCCTTGAGCTTGAGGAGCCTTAGAAGTAGTTGCGTACCAATTTTCATAATTTTTAGATCTCGTTTGAACCCCCAAATAAGCCCTGGAACCTAATTTTTAACTAGGCCGGACACTAGGTCTGGACAGGGCCAAAAGCTAGTCAAAAACTATAAAAGGAGCTAGAGAGCTCATTTTTGAGGTTAGATCGAAATTGAAACGAACTTGTAAGAGCTTTTGAAAGTAATCTAAAGAACTCCATTGATTCTCTCTCTTGGTCTTGCCGTGTGTGCGCGTGTGTGTGTATGTGTGTGCATGCTTGTGTGCTTCTCACTCACGCACTTGTGCCGCCACTTGCTCGAGGTCTTCATACCATCCTCACGTCTTCCCGGATTGACATTAAAGGAGGTGCTACTCATCACGGAGCTACAGTATGACACCATATGAAGCTTGGTGGGGTAAGAGACCTACCTTGGATCATTGCAAAATATTTGGATGTTTGGCATATGCATATGTGCCATCTCAATTGAGCCATAAGTTGGAGCCTAAGGCAGAAAAGTATGTATTCATTGGTTATGATGATAAGCAAATGGGATACAGGTTGTGGAGTCCATCCACAAAGCAATTCGTTGTATCCAAGGATGTTACATTTGATGAGCAAGGTACTTGGTATGCAGGTAAATATAATGTACATGCAGATGTTGAAGAAGTAGTGGATCAAAGGAAAGGTAAAGCAAAGATTCAATTACTTGATGAAAATGAGAATAATGAAGTACAGGTTGAAGTTGAAGAGAGGCCAAGGTTTGATCCAGAATGTGATGAACCAGAGACTTCAAAAAGTGCAGAAGTTAGGAGGTCATCTAGGCACAAATGGCAACCTACAAGGTATAGCTATGACACCTCATTCTTGACTACTAAAGATTATGCTTATTTGGTAAAAGCAGATGAAGATCCATCTACATATGATGAAGCCAAAGGCAAGAGAAATTGGGAAGAAGCCATGCAAGAGGAGTATGATGCATTGATAGAGAATCAGACTTGGGATCTGGTTCCTAAACCTAATAGCCAAAAAATTATTGGATGTAAGTGGGTTTACAAAACAAAAAGATTTGCAGATGGAAGTGTGTCTAGGTACAAAGCCAGACTTGTTGTGAAAGGGTATGCACAGACATATGGAGTGGACTATGATGAGACTTATAGTCCTGTGGCAAAGATGAGAACCATCAGAACTCTCATAGCAATTGCTGCTTGCAAAGGTTGGAAGTTATCTCAATTAGATGTTAAAAATGCTTTTTTGAATGGTTACATTTCAGATGAAGTTTACATGGAGCAACCAGATGGATTCAAAGATCAAGTGAATCCAAATTATGTGTGTAAGCTCAAGAGAGCTTTGTATGGATTAAAGCAGGCCCCAAGGGCATGGAATTATAGGCTTGTAAAATTCTTGAATGATCTTGGATTTCAAGCATCAAAGGCAGATAGTAGCTTGCTAGTCAAAGCAAGTGAAGATGGATTCATTTATGTTTGTATTTATGTTGATGACATAATACTTACAGGAACAGATGATAAAGGAATACAAATGATCAAGAAGCAGATGGAGAAAGAGTTCAAAATCAGTGATTTGGGGAACTTGTCATTCTTCTTGGGAATGGAGATTTTATATACTCAACATGGAGTATATGTGACCCAAGAAAGGTATCTTAAAAATTTGCTAACCAAATTTAAAATGGAAGATTGCAGGGTTGCACCTACACCTTTGGAAGTGAACCATAAATTGTCTAGATTTGGAGGAGAAGAATTCAGAGACATGAAGCTCTATCAAAGTTTGGTTGGTAGCTTGATTTATGCTACATTGACAAGGCCTGATTTGTCATATGCAGTTGGTGTGCTTTCACAATTTATGCATTGTCCTAGAAAGGAACATTGGATTGCAGGACAAAGAGTACTTAGGTACATCAAGGGTACACTCAAAGAAGGGTTGTACTATGGATTTACTTCTGATACAAGAGTGAAGATATATAGTGATGCAGATTGGGCAGGTAATGTGGATGATAGAAGATCAACACATGGATATTTGTGCTATGTAGGAGACAAATTGATTTCATGGTGTTCTAAGAAGCAACATACAGTTGCTTTATCATCTACAGAAGCAGAATACAAAGGTATGGTGGAAGCTGCAAAGGAGGTAATTTGGCTAAAGACACTTATGAAGGTTTTTGATGTGATTCAAAGTACTCCTATTATTTGTGGAGACAATATGAGTTCTCTATACTTGGCAGCTAATCCTGTGTTTCATGCTAGAACTAAGCATATTGAAATACAGTATCATTTCCTAAGAGAGAAGGTCATTGATAAGGAAATTGAAGTTATACATACTCCTACAAAAGATCAACTTCCAGATATGATGACAAAAAGTTTAGATGGACCAAAGCTACAGAGATTCAAGGATATGGCAGGAATTAAGAAGATAGAGAAGAACCTCAATTAATGATTGAGGGGGAGCTGTTGGTGCATGACAATCATCAATTGAAGGTTTATGAAGAAATGAAGTCAAGGAATTGAGAAGAGAACAAATTCAGAAGCTTGGAGGAAGGACATACTCAGAAATTCAAATCTATGTACACATAGGTACATTAGTTCAGATATAGGTGACTCACACTTTTGATTAGTCATAAGCTTGTACATATTTGCCTATAAATGTTTTTGAAAAAGTCGGGGCATATGAGAAGAGAGAATAGGAAGAGAGAAATTAGTTGTAGAAAGTGTCATTGGACACATGAAAGTTAGTTGAAGTCATATCTTCAATGTAGTTGTAACTTTCTGAGAAATCAAGAAAATCTTGTGCCCGATGTTTTGCTGTCTGCTACTTCTGTAGTTAATCTTTTGAGAAATCCTTCTGAACATATCTAAGTCCATAGTTAATCAATCTATGGCTAGATTTTGAGAGTTTAATTGTCATCAGGTTAAGAGAATTTTGCATAGGAACATTCATATGTGATGATGTTCTGAGAGTCGACAAAACTGGCGCAGATTTCATGTTCAAAGAAATGAACATTGCTCAGTGCATGGTGTAAAGTTTTACACAAGTGAGGGCTCAAAATCTAAGTTGGAAGGTAAGCCATTTATGGCTAAAAGATCTTGATCAAACGGGTTCGACATTGGGAGAACTATAGCTAAGAAGTTACAAGTGTCAAAGTCGCTATTGCAGAGAATGTGTTCTACACATAGGTAAATTGTTTGTATGATTTCTCAGAGTATACTGAATCATTTGCAGAGATTTAAGTTGGAGAAGGTGCGCAACCTTAAGGCAAAGCATTGTGCAAAGTTTTATTAAAAACTTTACAGGATTGATTAGTCAATGAGTGATTAATCTGCAGCAGACTTTTCAGAGAAGTGATTTCTTCACAGTTAGTCAACTTCTTGGTAATGTGTTAGTGGATTTCCAAAATTATGTGGAGTCTAAAGCTATTCTTGGTCTAGAGGTGGTCTAATACCAAGGATAGCTTGTTCTTTTGGAGATTAACACTCTCCATCAGTTATGAAATACAGGCTGACTATTTATGGAGCTGCATATATAGAGTACTTGAAAAGGGATGTAATTGATAAACAAGAAGTTGTTGTACAATGGAGAAAATATTTCCTCAAGATGTTCAATGACTTGAAAATTACAGAAATATAAAACTTATGATTTAATTTCACGTGCTTATAGAAGAAAGAAAAAGCACAAAAGGATTGACACAATAGTTTTTTCAAGGATGCCAAAAGAGTAGGAGGTAGAATAATGTTCCAAATAATGTGAGAATAGATTCAATGAGCAAATTTTAGTGAAGATTTTATGGAGTAAAAAGGAAAAAAAATATATGCTAGAATTTGTAGATTATCCCAAGCTTTGTAAAAATGAGAAAGAGTCATCCTCGTGATTCCATCAACCTTATGTATTTTTTATAGAATTTTTAGAGCTCTCTAGAATATGTACTTTTTGTTTAGAAGGTAGAAGGAACAAATTTTAAGTATGAAGATGGACACTTAAATTGGTATAAAAAATCCATTTTGTTGAGGAAGATTCATTTTCATGAAGGAGAAAATTTAGAGAGCTCTTCCAAAATTAAATCTCTCCATTTTCGTTTCTTAGGATTTTGAAGTGATTTTGATGAGTATCTTCCATGGCTTTATCTTAGAGATTTTTTGTTTTATGTTTGGTGTATGACTTTCATTGATGTACTCTCAGTCTAAGTGCTTGTGAATAAAACTTAGAAGCTATTTTCTCGTGAGTGTGTGAAGTTGCCAAAATTGCAATTATCTCTTCAAGGGGTTAGAGACACACAAAGTTGAAAGTAATGTTATAAATATATTCGTTATGAAAAATGTCACACTTTGCGCACTTGAATCATAGAAAAAACTTATTTTCTATGTCAATATATGATTAAAAGAAGAGATATGCACAAAAATGATAAGTTCTTGAATTCCTTTTCTATGATTTTGTGGATTAATGAATGTGTTGATCTTTGTTTGATAGATCTTGTGAATCATTGATTAGAATGGGGCTAGGGTTGTTGTATACTTCTTAGATTGACAATTTAATGTTTGTGGTTGTTGTTCTTTTATGCTATAAAGATTGGAGAATACATCTCCAAAGTATAACAAGAAATGCGCCAATTTAGAAAATATCTTTGAATGCTTCTCAAAAACTCCGACATGAAATGCTTCCTCAAAATTCATCATGTGGTGACTATCCAAAAATTGGCAACATTTGTAATAGGCTATCAGACACTTAAGGGTGGGGTTTGACTAAAATCAAATAAGATTGGATGAATGCCATATTAAAAACTTGTTGTAGAATTTGAGGTGTTGGATCAAAATTTAATGGAGAGAGGAAAACGGATAGGGTTTCCAAAATTTTCACTGACATTTGGCAGGAAGGATCTCGCAAGTCACCTACTTCTTTTAGAAAAAATGTACACACATGATATCATATTGCAACCATGGGTGATGATGGGTGTTAAGCGCATATATAGGGTTATATAGTATGTAGGTTGGAACACTATTATACACAAGCTCCATACCTTGATTTTCCCTCATGCATCTTCTTCTCCAAGTTCGATTAGTAGATATGATTTCTTGGCTAGTAAGGTCTTTGATGTGGTTGTAGTTTAACATAAAAGCATCATCAACATCGATATGCATTTTCTCTTTAATTTATTCTTGTGCCTTGGCTCTCATGGGACCATATGATGGTGGACATGATGAAACTAAATTCGTCTTATAGATCTTACCCATATTCTTGAGGAGGTAATAGCTTTTTCAAATTCATTCCATATTTCTTACATAGGTTTAATCATTTTCTCATGCATACTATCTATGGCAAGGGTTTCTTGATCCTCATGCATTGTGGGGATATTACATTTATTTTATAGCCATAACTCCAATGCACTCACATGACTGAAATACACAAAACTAAATATGTTCTAATCCCCCATCCATTTGTCCAAGCTTGCAGAGTTGTATCGTGAGTCCTCTCTTTCTCTCTCAATTCTTCTACACGAAAGAAAAGAAAGGGCCTACATGGATGCCACATAGCATCCTACTCACCTAGGCCTTAGGGATGATTCACATCCATAGGCTATATAATGTGACATTTCGTTCCCCTTATATAGCATTTTTGTCCTAAAAGATGCGTTCTAAGGCTTCTTGCCGTGCTTCCTCTCTAATTCGTTCTTCCTCTCTCTTCCTATTTTGCGCACCTACGAGGCGTGCTAACATTTGGTCCATCAATGGCTCCATATATTGTTTTACTCGACATCCACTTATGTAGTTAGGAAGAATATCTCCATCCAAAGTAGCTAGGTTGATCGCTCCACTAGTGGAAATCCTATTGATTATTAGGGTTCCATATCCATGCTTTTGTAATAATTTCTTGGCATGTTGCTTCAAGGTGTAGACTAGAACTAAATCTCCTTCTTTTAGTCCTTTGTCTTTTATGTGTGCATCATAATATGCCTTTTTTCTTCTCTTGGCCGCATAAATTCTTGCAACCGCTTGTATTCTAATCTCATGTAGCTTCTCAATTTGGTCTAGTTGCTTGGATAATTCATGTCATGTCCATTCATACTGTTGGGCTACTCTCAAAGTTGGCACTAAAAAATCGATCAGTAGGATTGCGTTCTGTCCATACACTAGATTGAATGGGGTGGTTCTAATGGCAGTCTTGTAAGCGACACAGAAGGTCCAAATTGCATGATGCAATTGTTTGTCCCAGTCTGACCTTCCACTATTGACTAGTTTTGTGCATAACACCTTATTGGAACTTTCCGCTTGACCATTGGCTTGAGGGTGATATGGGGCTGATTTTTTATGGATCACTAAGAATTCATTCATTAATGACTCTATGACTTCATTGATGAAATGCGTTCTTCAGTCACTCACAATCTCAATTGGTAATCCAAAGCAAGTGAAGATGTGCTCAAAAAGAAACTAGCAGTGGTCTGAGCATCATTCTTTCTAGTAGCCTTTGCCTCCACCCATTTAGTCAAATAATCTATTGCTACTATGATGTATTCTGCATGTGATCCCTTGGCTGGTGGGTTAATGGGTCCTATGAAATCAATACCCCATTTGGAAAAGGCTCTAGCACAAACCATGGGTCTTAATGGCATGTCATCTCACCGAATCAAGTATTTGGCCCTTTGGCATGTCTCGCAACTTCATACATAGGTGTCCACATCCATATGTAGAGTTGGCCACCACAAGCCTGCAAAGAGAATCATTTTTATAGTTCTCTCAGCTGAAAAATGACCTCCTGCAGCACCTGCATGTGCCATTTCTAATATGGGTAAGTATTCTCCTTCGTGCACACATAGCCGTGACTGATTATCTTTCCCTCTCTTGAACAAGTGTCTTCCCATGATTACATAATCCTTACTCATTTCCTCTAGGGATCGTTTCCTTGCTAAGCTGACTCCTTCCTCGTGTACTCTTGTCTTTAGGAATTTCACTAATGTTTCACTCCATTTGGGTGCTATTGTAGAGAAGGGTAAGGATGTGTGATCATCTGGTATGGTTTCTTGACATTCTACGCAATTACTGACATAATTATGGACATCTTGTTGGAGATAGACATCTGCGGAACCACGCGATCAGCACAAGGAAGAAGAAGAAGCTTGGAGCACAAACACACAATATTGAATGTATTACTAGAGAATGTACAAAGATAAGTAGCCCATTAGGGCAATAGGCGTATATACAAGCCGGGGGAAAAAAACCTCCTAAAGAGGGAAAAAAGTGCCCTGGCGGTCCTAGTGTGCTCACACACATCACTACCTAAATATATCAACAAATCCCCCCTGGGAGTGATGTGGTGAACAAGGAGCTGGCACTCATGTATAAGGAAGTGCCAAGCTATGTGGAAATCACTCCACAAAAGGAAGTAAGCCCAAAGCTTTGCGGAAAGCTTCAAACTTCTCCCTAGGCAGAGCCTTTGTGAAAAGATCTGCAATGTTCTCCTGCGTGGGCACATATGCCAAGCTGATCTCCCCAGCAGAGAACCTCTCCCTGACATAGTGATAATGCACCTCAATGTGCTTAGTGCGAGCATGGAACACAGGGTTCCTCGCAACTCCCAATGCGCTCTGACTGTCAGTGAAGATGGTGGTGGCAGAAGACTGACCAACACCCAAATCAGCCATAAGGCGTCTGAGCCACACACACTCAACAGTCGCTGTGAAAGCTGCCCTATACTCAGCCTCACAACTAGAAGTGGCCACAATAGGCTGCTTCTTGCTCAACCAAGATATACATGAGCTACCAAGCATGAAGCAAAAACCACTGGTGGACACACGAGTGTCATAGCAACCAGCCCAATCTGAGTCAGAAAAAGCATGCAAATCTGGCGGTAGTGATCCCCCCTTGGGATAAAACAACCCAAGTAGCCGAGTACCACTCAAGTAGCGAAAGATGCGCTTAACCGCCTTCCAATGTGTGACTCCTGGGCAATGCATAAACCTGCTCATCTGTGAGACAGCAAACTAAATATTTGGCCGAGTAATGCATAAGTAAATCAAGCATCCAACAAGCTTCTGATAGAGAACAGCATCAAATGCATCTCCAACATCATGAAGACTCAATCATAAACCTGTCTCCATAGGAGTGGCAATAGGCTTACAGTCTTCAAGGCCAAAACGCTGCAATAATGTGTTAATATATTTCGTTTGACACAAAGCCATTCCACCATCAACTTGCATAAACTGAATGCCCAAATAGTGATGCAAATGCCCCAAATCAGACATCTCAAATGAGGCATGCAAATCAGCCTTGAAATCAGCAATATACTTCTCAATAGGACCAGTGAGCAGCATGTCGTCAACATAGACAACAATGATCAGAAGCACATCATTAGCACGCTTAACATATAAGGTGCTTTCAGTTGGACTGTTCTCAAAACCATGTGCAACTAGATAGGTCTTTTCATACCAAGCACGTGGTGCTTGCTTTAAACCATATAATGCCTTTTTTAACCTGCACACCTGGTTTTCATGCCCTTTTTGCACAAAGCCACGGGGCTAAAAAACATACACTTCTTCATGCAAGTCACCATTCAAAAATGCTGTTTTAATGTCCAACTGATGTACATTCCAACCATGATGGGCTGCAAGTGCACAAATGCTACGAACAGTAGTCATACGGCATGTAGGTGCAAAGGTCTCATTAAAATCAATGCCTCTTTCGTGCGCATAACCCTTTGCAACAAGCCTTGCCTTATACCTGTCAACTGTACCATCACGTTTGCGCTTCAGCTTGTATACCCACTTAGTGCCAATGGCCTTCTTGCCAGGAGGCAAGTCACATAAAGACCATGTACCATTCTTCATTATATCATCATATTCAGATTGCATAGCAGCCATCCAATTTTCTGAATTCTGTGCTTCATCAAAAGAAACAGGCTCATTCTCATCACAGAGACTAGACGCAGCCATAGCATAGCAATCTAATGCAAAGGAGGCACTATGAGAGCCTGAACGAGTACGATATGACAAAGGTGCATCTAATTTGTTGTCACGCAAAGTCTGCACCAACCATTTTAGCATAGTTTTTGCCTGCTCAATATCAGCTCTCTCATCAACAAGTGCATCAAGTAAATCTGCATCAGAAATGGAATGATCTGCATCATCATATGAAACCTGCAAAGGCTGAGAAGTTGCCTCATTAGGACAAGCACTAGACTGTCCACCTGTAAAAAGAGGCATCAAAGTATCATACATGGCTTTGGAGCTGATAGATGTCTCCTTAGTACATGAAAGCAATGGCTGAATAGCATCTTCCACAAAGACAACATCACGGCTAACTAGAATGCATTTAGTCTGTGGATGATACAGACGATAGCCTTTACTTTCAGAACTATACCCAACAAAAATACATTTTACTACCTTATCATCCAATTTTCTGCGATGTTGTTCAGGCACTAGTGCATATGCCAAACAACCAAAAACACGCAGATGAGCAACAAATGGCTTGCGGTCATGCCAAGCCTCATATGGAGTGATAGACTGCAGCACTTTAGTGGGACACCTGTTCAGTACATATGCTGCACACATGACAGCCTCGAGCCAGAAAGTATGTGGTAAAGCCTGACTCTTGACCATGCACCTTGCCATCTCCATGAGTGACCTGTTCTTTCGTTCAGCAACTCCATTCTGTTGAGGAGTATACGGCACTGTACACTGGTGTTTTATCCCACGTTCAGCCAGAAATGCATTAAAATCAGAAGACATATATTCCCCCCCTCGATCAGAACGGAGGGTGCCCATTTTACATGTTGACAGATTTTCAGCCAAAACCAAAAACTGTTTAAAGCACATGAACACTTCGGACTTTGCTTTGAGTGGATATACCCATGCATGCCTGGAAAAATCATCAATGAAAGCCACGAAGTAAAGGTAATTTCCAAAAGAGGGTGTCTGCATAGGACCATAGACATCACTATGTACAAGCTGCAATTTCTGTGTAGCCCGAACTGAACCATCTTTTGGAAAGGAGGAACGTTGCATTTTGCCCAAAATACAGCCTTCACAAACATGTTTTCCAGGTGCCTCAAGTTTGGGCAAAGAGGACACCATTTCAGATTTTTGCAGGCGTAGCAAACTAGCAAAATTCAGATGACCAAAGCGTGCATGCCAAAGCTTTGCATCTAACATAGCCTGAGAATCATTTACTGCACATGCCAAATCATTTTCAGATCTTTTATAGTCTATGAGCTTATACAACCCATGACATAAAATGCCAGAAGCAATAATCACATCGCCATTTGACAGATCATGAACTGTACACCTGTCATCATTAAATTTCACAACCAAGCCAATCTTGGCTAATGTAGAAACTGATAACAGGTTCTTTTTGATCCCTTGTACAAATAAAGCATCTGACAAAGTGAAAGAACTACCATCAGCAGTAGTCAAAATGATCTTACCAACTCCCATAACAAGATAAGAGTAGTTGTTGGCGCATGTAACAGTATTCCCTGTAGGGGCAGGCTCGATTGAAGAGAAGAATCTACGCTGTGAGGTAACATGTTTGGTTGCCCCACTGTCAAAATACCAAACATCTGAGTCTACTACAGATATGCACTGCTCATGAGAAGATGGGTCAAAACTGCAGACAGTAGTAAACGCCCATTCTTCTTCCTGCACAAGATTTGCAGACTATGTTTTTGGTGTAGAGGCCTCTGCAACAACCATTCCAGCCTCTTTCTTCTTTGCCTCTTTAGCAACCAGTTTTGGACAGTTCTTTATGATATGATCATTCCCTTTACAGTACTTGCAAAACAATTTCTGCTTTTCTGATTTCTTCTCATCTTTATCATGGTTCTTTGAATGTGCAGCATTTGCAGATTTCTGCTTACTAGTAGAAGAGCTCCATTTTCCTTTGCCCTTCTGACTAGCCAGGAAAGCTTGATCTGCAACATGCATAATGGACCGGTTCTGCCTGGACTGATCTTTCTGCAACATAACAGAGAGTAAGTCCTCAAATGACAAGGCATTTGGATTGCCTTTCATCATCAACCGAAGAGTAGAAGCAAAACTCTGATATGAGTCAGGAAGACCATTCAGAACGGTCTGCACAAGTGAGCTATCTGGTATAACCTCATCAGCAGAAATCAAACTGTTCCTTCAAGTCTTTGATCTTTGTTAGGAAATTGTCCATAGAATCACCTTCATTCATGTGCTCACTCTCCAACTGTTTTTGGAGGTAAGCAACATGAGCCTCATTCCTAGCTTGGTACAATGTGGTAAGTGTATCCCAAGCATCCTTAGCTGTTCTGCAAGAGCGAATGTGAGGAATAATGGCACGTTTGACGGACAAAGCTATCAATGCATGTGCCTGGGCATCTCTGCCATCCCAACGAATCTGCTCTGTAGTAGGTGCAGCAGAAACAGTAGCACGAACAGGAATCTGCTGAATATCATCTTCGACACCATCTTCATCAGCTCCAGCACCTGTATTTGTAGTACCTATCGTTACAGGTGTAACAGGACGTCTTTCAACACCCTGCACAATGTTCCATAATCCTTCTGCAACCAATACATGTCGCATCATATAAGCCCATAATGGGTAGTTGGTACCATCCAACTTATCCTCAACAGCCAACATACGGAATACATCACTGCTTTCAGCCATGGCCAGTGACTAAAATATCTTGATGCAGAAAATTGATTGTATCTCAAAAAGTTGAACGGAACTACCTAGACGAGTTCTGCTAAACATGTAGCAGACTTCGAGACGCTTATACTGGCGAATAGAAACAGGTATATACCTTTGGCACAAAAAGACGAAATAGCCTACACAAGCACTACGATAGTGCGTTCGGAGGCCAAAACGAGCTCAAATCGCGATTTTGGCACCACACAGCAAAGCTGTTTTGATCTTGGAAACACCCTGAGTATGCTCACCAAAATTCGTGCGAATCTGAGACTGCAAACGGAGGAGTGTCGACGGCACCCTAGATGAAGCGACGACCTGCTCTGATACCAATTGTTGGAGATAGACGTCTGCGGAAGCACGTGAACAGCACAAGGAAGAAGAAGAAGCTTGGAGCACAAACACACAATACTAAATGTATTACTAGAGAATGTTCAAAGATAAGTAGCCCATTAGGGCAATAGGCGTATATACAAGCCGGGGGAAAAAAACCTCCTAGAGAGGGAAAAAAGTGCCCCGGTGGTCCTAGTGTGTTCACACACATCACTACCTAAATATATCAACACATCTTTAGGCATATCAGGCCAGTATACTCCTAGTCGTTTCAATTCTCTTAGAGTTCTGTGAATTCCTTTGTGCATCCTCCATTTGTTTACATGGGCTTGTTCAATAAACTTCATTTGTTCATCTTCCTCAACACATCTCGATAGTACACCGTTGGGTTCCTTATAGTACACACTTCCGGAAATAATGTGCAAGTTACGTCATTGCAGAATTTCTTTTTTACTTTCTTTATTAATTGAGTGTTGTGGGCCATGAGTGAGGATTGGGATTAGCTTCTCTGCCCACTTTGGACACACTTCCAAATTAAACAGGTAAGTGTCTGGCAAATCGTCTGGGACTCCACTTGGTGGTTCTCCATGTGTTAATCTGGAGAGATGATCCGCATTCACATGAGTATTTCCTTTTTTCACGATTACTTCAAAATCAAACTCCATCAATAGCAGAAACCATCTCACAAGTCTACCCGTGTTACAAGGCTTATTGACTAGGTACAATAAGGCTTGATGATCTATGAAGAGCTTGAACTTGTTGGCTAACAGGTAGTGTATGAATTTCTTTACAGCATACACCATTCCTAATCCCTTTCACTCTGTAATCGTATAGTTTCTCTCGGATTGATTCAGTTGTCTACTCGCATAGGCAATTGGGTGATCTAACTTTCCTTCATCCGCCAGCTGAGCTAAGATGCATCCTATTGTGTAATTTGAAGCATCCACATGAATATGGAAAGGCTTGTTCCAATTTGGTGTTTTCAGAATCGGGGCCATGCTAAGTCACCTTTTTAACTCATTAAATGCCTTTTTGCATTCCTCTATCCAAGTGAATTGAGTCAACAATCCATACAAAGGTTTGGCAATTATGGCGTACATGTGGATAAATTGGTTGTAGTATCCATAATGTCCCATAAATGCTTGCACTTCTTTCACATTCTTTGGTCTAGGAAGTTCTAATATAACCTTGATCTTGTCTTCATCTGTAGATATTCTATTCCTAGACACTATGTGTCCCAAAATCTTCCCTTGTCTTACCATGAAGACACACTTCTTGGGATTCAAGCAGACTCTATATTGTCGGCATTTATCAAATATTTTTTGCAATTCTGGAATGTGATCTTGCCTTTGATTTGAATATGTACATAGGTCATCTACATACACTTCCATACTCTTCTTTAGGAATTCTTTGAAAACATGACACATCAACCTTTGGAAAGTAGCAAGTGCGTTCGTGAGTCCAAAAGGCATCACTCTGAAAGCATAGACTCCCCATTCAGTCACGAATGCGTTATGTTGATCCTTAGTAGCAATAACTACTTGGTTGTATCCAGAAAATCCGTCTAAGAAGCTATATACTTCTTTTCCTGCAACTCTTTCCAATAGGTGGTCGGTGATAGGTAATGGATAGCTATAACGGATCGTGGCTGCATTGACTTTTTTCAGGTTAATGCATACTATGAGTTTTCTGTTCTTTTTAGGCACAACCACTAGTGGTGATACCCATTCAGTATGTTCTATGTCATAAATGAATCCAACCGCTAATAGCTTGTCTATTTCCTCTTTTATTGTTGCAGCATAGACCTCATTATAGGTGTATAGGTGTTGTTTTGATGGTTTTGCCTCCGATGTCATTGGTATTCTATGGGAACAAATGGAGGGTTCCACACCCTTGAGATCCTTATAGGTCCAAGCAAATACATCTCGATATTCCCGCATCAACTGTATTAATTCTTCTTCCTCCTCGTTTGACACATCCTTCCCTATGTATGTACATCTTTCTTCTCCCTTTTCTATAGTCACTATGATCTTTTTTGTTTGTTCCTTGTTGTCGTACGCTTCTCCTTCTCTTGCCTCTCTCTTACGCATTTGAATAGCTATTTTTCTCTCTTCTACTTCATACCTTTTGAAATGCTCCGGAGCCTCAAAAAGGTCAGGATTTGGTTCGATCTTACTCACACTTTCCTTCTGTTTTGGTACTATAGGGGCTGCTTCTATTGCTAACACTTTGGTCATTCCATACTTGTCTTCGGTTCGAATGGCTTCTAGGTATCGTTCTTCATAATCAAATTCTGGTTCCATCTCTATGCTCTCGTATTCTTCTTTCCACTCCTTTTACAATATTTCCCCTGCTTCTACTTCTTGAAGGACAACCATGTACAAATTTACGTCGTAGCCTTCTTCGTCCACACATCCATTCATCGTCAGAACTTCTTCATTCACACATACATCCAAGGTTGCTAGGATTTCCATCCATCCGTGCGGTTCAAATGTTTCATCAGGGAAGATTTGAGGCATGTACATTGGATCTTCTATGGGCCGATAATTAGGATGTCCTATTGGCCATAACTGCCTTTTGTTATCCTCTTTCTTGGCGTCTTTACACATCCATAATTGGGCATTCTCATGCATCCATGATTGATCGCTTGATCCAGCACTATGGATAGACAAATCATCCTCTTCTTCATGTATGGGGTTCCATTGTAGTGGTGGTACATCTGTGTACGCAAAGGTATGCAAGTTTATCTTGGTGGTGTTTCGTTGATGTTGAAGGTATAATGAGTCTCGTCCTCAATCTTGCACTACCCTAAGTTGTCTCATGAAGGGTTGTCCTAATATCATCTCATAGTTATTTGCTTTTCCAAATTGACAGATGGCTAAAGTATGCTCAAATTCAACTCCACAGGTGGTTAATTTGATATTTTCTAATATTCCCAATGGTTTTTCAACATGACCATCTACTAACTGAAGCTTCATGCAAGTGGGTCGTAAGGAAGGCTTTCTCCATTTCTCCCAAATCTCTTTGGTAGCAATACCTACTCTTGCTCATGTGTCTAGTATGGCTTTGGTCATATAGCCATTGTAAGTGACAGGTAGACATGTGTTACCTTCGTCTCCTTCACTAAATTCTCCAACCTTATTCACTAGAATTTGTACCTTAGGTGGGTTTTCATTTAGTAGTTCTTCCACAGTCAATTGGCATTGTACTTTTGTCTTTTTAAGTTCTGTTAGATTGTGTGAATTGTTATCTGAGTTTCCCTTTCCTTTTCCTCGTACTGTGGGCGCTCCAAAGATCATGGATTCTTTTTCGTACTCTCCATGTAATTTGGTAGGGTCGAAATGCTCTGAGCTTCTTCCCTATTTCGGTCTAGTCTCGATACTTCCTCATATACTTCTTCCATGTTGGGACTTGGTTGATAAACTTCCACATCTAATTCCTCAAAAGAAGTTAGCCACTCCATTCCTTTTCCATTGTTCTTCTCGGATTCTATTCCACAATTCTTTTGGCCAGTCAGCCTCTAAATCAAGAACTATTGACATAGGTTCGTCTTGGGTTTTCACTAGCTCACGTTTATCATCCTTCTCTTTTGGTTCCTTGTCCTTGGCTTTAACACAATCCTTGTATTGATCCTCCGATATCCTTGTCTCGGGGAGGGCAGGGATAGTCTTTTCTAGGGTTGCTTGTGCTACCTCTATGAGTTTTCTACATATCGCAAGCCTCTCCTTTTCTAACTCTCCTTGTGGGTAAGGCTTTTCATGTTGCTCCACATTCGGTCGAGTCTTAATTCTAGCTTGGTGTGCTTTCAACCACATGTCCAAATCATCCCGTTTTGGGTCGACTAGAATCGATCTTGGCTTTTCTGACTCTCGGATAGGAGGTGGAATGGGAACTTTGTCCTGAATCTCCAGCTCCTTAGGTTTCTTATTGCTTCGTGTATGTTTCTTGCCTTCTTAATTTTTGCTTTTCATCCATTTTTCCTTGAGATTTTCTCTTCTTTCCTTCCACTTTTGGCTTTTTGTTGCTTGAGTACTCTCGCATGGGTCTTCTGAATCTTCCACTATTTGAATTTTGGGGTCTAAGGTTTTATTGTTTTCTTGTTCAAGGTTCGGTTGTTTTCCTTCTTGTTCCTTCGTTCGTGCTCGTGTAATGGCCTTTAATGGTACGGTGTATTCCTTGTCACTTCCCGGTGCTTCTATCACTTCGATCACATTAATTGGTGCAGTGTCTTGAGCCTTGTTGGGATTTTTTGGGCAATCTCAAAAGAGATGTTCTTTTCCACAATCACTGCAATACCCTTCCCAAGTCCTAAGAGGTGATGGGTTGTATGGCCGAGTGCATTCTCTAATAAAGTGGTCTCCTGCGCATCTATAACACAGTCCTCTTGGCACAGGTGGTCTGATGGGTGGTCTTACAGGTGCCTGTGCTTTAGCTGCGGTGTACATTAATGTCGCCACTTCTGGTCCATAGGTATTGTCATATCCTTCGTATCCATAGTATTGCGGGTCATAAACTTGCTCGTATTCCATTATACTAGCATCATAGGAGTAGTACTCTCCTTGTGATTGCTCGTATCCTGGGTTCGTTGATTCTATACTGGCCATTGGTGATGCTGGCACTATGGCTCTTTCTAAGTTTTCCTCTGGTTGGATATACTTGACAGGTACCACATGTTGGGGATGTGACAATTGTGGTCCTAACACTGGCTGGGGTTGTGTATATTGTCCTTGCTCGTATGGCCTAGGTGCTCCTGGTGGTATTGGGTAGGGATTGTACCTGGGCATCTCTCTGCCTGGCTCTCTAGGTGGATATCCATATGGTCGATACTACGGTGGGTGTAAAGGCCGTGTCTGCCTATTGAATGGGCAATTCTCCGTGGTATGGTTGGTGTATTTCTATTCTATGTGGCAATACAAGGCGATTCCTTGATAGGATTGTCTATTAAAAGGGTAAGCTTGGGGTACACATGTTCCTCCTCTTACACACATGTGAGTGGGGTGATCACCTCCACATGAGCTACATCTTCGTAACATAGGTATTCTCAGTGATGGATGCCGGTAGTTAATTTGTCCGAGAACTCCTCACTTCTTCGCTACCAGATCCGCTAGCTCTTCCACATTGCTTGAGTTGGAGGTTATTGTGCTTCGAGTGTCTTCTGATTTAGTGGGACTGGTTGTACTCTTGAGATCTTCTGCTAGATTGTCCTCTAGGTCAATGCACTCTTGAAGACATTCACTCAACATATGTAGCCTCTTTACGTAGACTAACGTTCTTAAGGTTCCGTTTGTTAGTCCATCCAAGAATAATGAGATCATTTTTTGTTGTGTGGGTCTTTCTGCCACTACATCTATCCACATATCTTCGTGCATCTCTTTTCACAATTTCATTTGGGTTCTGTTTGAAACTATGGATTAAAGATGAAGAGTTGTGTTTAATCCCTCTCATAGTGAATTCCCTTATGAACTCTTGAAAGAATTGTTCAATATCTCCAAATTGGTTGGGATCTAATGGCTCGAACCATGTCAGAGTTGTTCCTGTGAGAGTGAGCCCAAAGGACTCATACTGCACAAAGAAGTCATCCACTTGTTCAGCTCTTAGAACTTGTTTAAATTTAGCAATGTGGTCGTAAGGTTCTCCCAATCCATCGTAATGATTTCTCATGCATTTGGCTACTTGAATAGGTCTTAATCTTCTCATGGGCTCTGGCTGTCTAAGTATTACAGAGACTGCTGGTCTAGTTGGGGGTATTCCAGGTTGCACTTCTAGTGGTGGTCTTGGTCTTACTGGTGGTCGGTGTTGGTTGCCTAATCCAGGGTGTGTCTAATTGTGTGCTTGCATTCCAAGCATTGTAAATTGTACATGTGTTCTGTTTGGAACACTCCGATGGCTTGTTTGTCCCGACATAGTATGTTCCGACTCATGCTGGATTCCAAAAGGATTCTGAGAGGTAGTTGCCTGCTCTCACTAGAGAAATACAGGCAAGCCCATATACTTCAGTCGAGCTCTAACTAAGGCATCGACAAGCCAATACCTTCTTTGGTTCTTGTCTAGGTATGTTACTCTAGACTCGTCTTTAAGATCTTTTAACTCGTAAAATGTCATCGTGCTTCCTTCCCTTCCTTGTGTAGGTGAGTCAGTTTGTAGCAGTAAATCTGCTCCATGGATCAAATAGACCTCCAATAAGTAGTCATCTTGAGGTATCAAATCCCCTCTCAAGAATCATGTCACTACTGACTTGCCTCTGGGAGTAATTACTAACTCTTCAAGGTCTGGTCTTCCTGAATGTTCTTGTCCTTCCAATTCTCCTCTCTCATTGATCAATTCTGGGTGTTCTATCACCACATAGATGTGACCCAACTTATCCATATACACCCCTCCTTCATACTTGACAGCTGGTCTGGGCACAATTGTGGCATTGGTGGAGGTTAGCATCCTAGCAACTAATCTATTTAACCCATCCAGGAAGATAGGAATCTCATGGGCATTAGTAGACATATATTGCAAGAAGGTGCAGTACTTCCCTTCTACCGTAGACATGAAGTTTCTCCCGGGAACATGACCTTGCATGTCTTCTGAAGCCATGGGTATCTCCTCCTCTGAATCACTAGAGGTGTCGGAATAGGTAGAGCAGTGACTGACCTGAGCGGCACTTCCTATCGATGATATGACACTTCTCTAGCTACTTAGAACCCTTCCAGACCTCAAGTTCATCCACCCTCCTGGGGCTTTCTTGGGCTATAATTATCTCCCTAATTGGCTTCTTAAGTGCCTCAATTTTACCCTTGAAAATGCTCAAAGTGTTCTGGACAATATCACTTTGGTGATATTACACTAGGTGATACCAGGTTTTCGGTGATACGATACCACTACCGGTCGCGATATGATACCAGGGTAGTCAACGATACGATACCAGAGGACTGGATGATACGATACAACTTTTTACCCGATACGATACCACTGCTCTGGGCGATACGATACTATGTGCCTCAGGCGATATGATACCACCAAAGACACGATACGATACTACTGTAGAGCACGATACGATACTGGAAATCCTGACGATACGATACCAGTGCAGTTAGCAATACGATACCGCAGACCTGCACGATACGATCCCAAAATTCGTCACGATACGATACCAAGAATGCTCATGATACGATGTCGGTGCTCACGATACCAAGAATGCTCATGATACGATACCAACAATGCACGATACGATACTCGAGTCTTCGCGATACGATACTCCCTAAACACACGATACGATACCATGCAGGGTAATGATACGATACTAGATTTGTAAGCGATACGATACTGCTCGGTCGATGATACGATACCGTGACCGGGGCGATACGATACCAAGTGGACCGCGATACGATACCACTGGCAGATCACCATCGCGATACCAACTTGACGATACGATACCAAAAATGGTATCGTGATACCTCAAGTGGTAAGCGGCGATATGATACTTCGGTGAGTATCACGATACAAGGGAATTTTTGTATCGCGATACCAAAACTCAACCGATCACAATACTCCAACCGAAATAGCTCCAAATGCAAAAATTTCTTCACCCCCTGGCTTCTCTCTCACTCGTCTTCACTCCTAATTCTCTGTCTCACTCAAAAAACTTCTCAAATCACTCTGTCCCTCCCCGCAATACCAACTGCACCTTTAATCACGTGTGGGTGCACTTTTACAGTGTTTTTGAGATTAATATCTTGATGTAGCTTACCTTGGTGATACCCCACTTGAGCCTTGAGTTCCCTAGGTAGCTTGAAGGCTTGGATAGCACGATACCACAAGGGCGATACTGATCGCTGATTGCATACGATAGCACTCTCTCTTTGCAAGTATCAAATGAGCTATTTTTTGGTTTTTATAGTTTCTGATGACTGAGGCCTATCCTACACTAACTAAGCAATTTTTTGGGGTTTTCCTTGGTACTTTGCCACTTACTCCTACTCCAAATCTCCTCTTAATCTAACACTAACTCTTTCTTCTCTCCCTCTCTTCTACCCCTAAACCTAAAAACTCATTACACACACCTCCAGGATGTGAAGTAGCAAGTGCTGAAGTGTCTGACTACTTGCCACTGAACGAATTCACCTCTACAAGTATGATTTCTTCACTCTAGAGCTATAACCATCACGAAGGCACCTTGGTTGGGCATTTCCCCAGCAACGGTACCAAAAACGTGTGTACCTAAGTCACAAAGTCTTAGGGGCTTGTGCCAAAGAGACTAAATCGCATTTGCCACACACGTACGTATAGTGGTGGATTGACACACACTTAATTATCAATCCGATGAACCGACCTAACCAAGTGTATGAGGACTCGTGCCCACATGATGGAAATTGAAGTGGTTCAGCCAATATGCATGAGAAAAGACTAATCTACCTCTACAATTCACTTAACCTCTGAAAGTGTCTGCCGCGATACCACTTACAGTAGTTTTCACAAATTGGAAGGTTTCTCCTAGCTCCGAACTCTGAATATGGCCAACAGTTTTCATTTCAAAGACGAGACGCATCTATTGGTGGTATTTTCACTCGAATCTGACAACTTCTCTTCAAGTTATGACCAAAACAGTGAATGATGGGAAACACACACACTCACTCCACAACTCCTACTTGCTCACACACACACTACAGTAGTTCAAAAGTGATGGGGAGGGGTAGACAACAGTCCTACACACACATTCCAAGCTTTACACACACACGAAAGATCATACAGAAGATGAAAATCTATAGGAAAGAAGCAAATTTGAAATTCAGGAGCTCTCCTTCTTCACAATGGCAAAAAGTGTTTACAAAGAGTCACAAAGTGACTTATATACATGTGCCCTAAAAAATGGTCCTTTCACACAAGTGACCGGCACTTTATTGACTAATCTCTATTCTCCTACTATTTTACAAGAAATATATTACAATGATTTGGGATTATGCATCTAGAGGACTCCTCTAGTGCATTTACATAGCTTTGAGGGAATTTTCTAAGATTTTGAAGAAGAAAAATATGCCCATTAATTTGAAAATTTTGGGGCTCCCCTTTTGTGCCTCTTTGCTCTGCAACACATAGGCTCATATAAAGAAGAAGAGATTCAAAATTCTAAGCAAACAATTGTCTAATCAACTTGTATAGTCACAAACAAATAGGAAAAATCCAAGAAAGAGCTAGTGAAGGCCATGGTAAAAATGGATTCCTTAATGTTTGAGAATGTGACATTTCAGTCAAAGGTTAAAGAGATCACTAAAGATTATGAGAAGATCATGACAAAAAATGTGGACTTGAAAAGAAAATATGCTAAGACTAAAGCTAAAAAAGTATGCATAGCTAACAAAACCAAATTTATTGAGACTCAAATCAAAGTATATATGGAAGAAACTAATTCATTCATAAATTGAAATAAAGAATTGATATGATCACTCCTTCTCAACAGCCTATAGAGATCGCAATTAGCAAGATTGAAGAGTTATAAACATTGAGGAAACAAGAATATTATCAAATTCATCTTGATATTGAGCAAACATAGAGAGCTCAATTGGAACCAAGGTATCATGTAGATAACCGTGAACTAAAGAAATTATGGGAAAAATCATTGAATTTTTTCTCTAAGCATTGTGGTCAAGATTCCAAACAATTGCAAGAGATTTGTGGAAGTAAATCTAGGTACTGAAAGAGCTTGCATAATAGAAAGAAATAGTGAAAGAAAAAGATCAGATCATACTGCAATTGCAAGAACAAATTGAGCAGATGAAAGCACAAAAGGTGAGTCAACAAGAGAACATGGGGGCCACATGTACTGCCTGATCCTAAAATGGCTATTGCAAATATTGAGGTATGTTCCCCCCCCCCCAATTGTTCATCCGTCGCTCAATGATGTTCAACAAAAGGACCTCATGAAATACTTATGCCATATACAAAAGGAATGGGCACTCGTGGTGGATCGTATGACACAAGAATTTGAAGAAGTTGTGGTAAGAATCATGAAATATTCTAAAATAAGAAGTAAAGATTTGGAAACGATCATGAAGCCATTCAATGTACCATATGGAATTATGAAAGAACAGACATGAAGATATATATGCATGACAACTAAGTAGGATCATTATGAATACTTTAATTTTATAGTGAAGGATTTCAACTATATATAGGAACAAGTCAATGAAGTGGATCCTATATGGAGGAAGAAATTTTTGGAAAAGAATCCAATTATATGTGTACATTGGCAAGATGCACCATACTTATTATAGGTAAATCCATCTTTTTTTCCTACACTATGAAGACAAACATGGCCAAAATTTTGGGAATGATAGTGCAAAGGTACCTTCAATGAATGATGGCTCAATTTTCCTTTACTATGGATTCAACCCCATGGTTACTTACCAAAAGATAAATCCATGGTGCAAACAATAGAATTTTGACTTTTCAAGCATGCTTCCATTCCAGATCTAACTATCAAGATGACCAAGAAAATTCTCAGTATGATAGCGATTGTGTTAAAAGCCTTCAAGTTTACAGAATATACATTTTTTAACTTCATTAGCATCAATCAAGGTGTAGCACCATTACTTTTTTAATCTATCCATTACTCTAGCAGAGCCTTGATCATGGCATATTTCTTGTGCCTCATGTTTTTGCCAAGTTCTTATTTTACAAACATTTGAAGAAGCATTCTTTACAATGTCTTTTGAAATGGACTCAAAAATATTTTTGAAGATTTCTTCCAATCTAAATGCAAGACTCGTAGCCCATGATAGAGTAAAATTGGAAAAATGGCAACGATTCATGATTAGAGAGGCTATTTTTCTTAATACAAGAATGTTGAGATATAAGACTCAACGAGTGATGATCTTGGATGAAACATATCACTTTTTAATTTCTCTGACATGTGTAGTGGTCACGTTGATATATGTCAGGGATTCCTGATTGATTTTTACTAGATTTATCTACCGAGAGTGATGGCACATTTGTTTCTTGCCAACTAACTCAATAGTGGACATTATGACTTTCCTTATGTACTATTCTTTATATATTGCACTAGTTGTATTTTTATACTAGGTCATTCTTGTACATTCCTTTTATGTAATAGAAGAAGAAGAAGATCATTATTCCTTGCCTCAATCTTTGTGTGCTCCTCATTGAGTGTGAGAGTGTGTGAGTGAGCTCTCTTCCTTATCTCCTTTCGCGTGACATGGTATTAGAGCCAGTGTGGTTGTAAAGAGCTCATGGAGAAGGCCGACAGTGAAGAGTATGCGAGAAGGCATGGAGAAAGCATGATTCACAAATGATCTCAGATTGCTAGAAAAATCGGGGTGAAGGTAGAATGTATCAAAATATTTTCAAAGCCATCTCGATCTCCATTTCAAGCTTGCAAGGTGGGGCCATGGAAAAACGAGCCTCATGGAAAAACCAGGTCAATTTGCAAAACTATAACTTGCATCCTATTCGACAATACTCAAATATTCGAGATCCAAAATTTCAACAAATTTCGTGTATTGTTCATACACAAAAATTGTGTTATTTTGAGATCAAACTATCATGTCATAGTGTGAGAGTGTTCAAGAAAAATTACGGCTTGTATTATTCTTGCGGTGTTGTGAATTGCTAGAGAAATGGCAAATGCTTATGGAATAGGTTAGCTTTTGAGGACAAGTTGGACAAATACAACTTTGATGCTTGGAGATTCAGAATGATGAATTTCTTGATGGGAAAGTACATAAAAGAAGAGAATGAAAATGCTTTGTAGTTATTAGAGAGGAATAAGACTACAAATGAATTAAGAGCATATGAAGAATGGAATCAAGGAGCATGAAAGGTAATGTATTGGCTATCTGTTACCATACAGGATAGCATGATTGGGCACATGCAGGATGCCAAGACTCTGAAAGAGGTTTGGAATAGTTTGTTCACATTGTATGAGACCAATGCAAAGGCACAAAAATTGCAACTCACACAAGTTGTATATATTGGAGAAAAAGGGCATATTAGTAAGTGACTACACCCTGAAAATCAAAAGCATATGTAAGTCACTTGCATCTATTGGTATGAATGTAGATGATGATGATGAGATGGAAGTGTCTCCCCATGGCTTAGGAACTACATATAAGTAATTTAGAACTTCTATTCAGACTAGGGAAAATGTTTTGAATTTTGTTAATTAGGTGTCCATACTGATTATTGAAATTAAGAATCTTGGTGAGGACTTGAACCCCCAAGGAAAACATATTTTTGAGAAAATATTCTACTCTAATAGAGGAAGAGGTAGAGCTAGAGGCTTTAAAAGTGGAAGAGGAAATAGTAACCAAGACCAAGGTCAATAACAGAATCATGCAATAGGTAGAGGAAAATTTTGAGGCACGGAGAGCCAAAGAGATCGTAGAATTTTCCAAAGAAATGATTCAACTAATGACAATAAAGGATGTTGGAAGTGTGGTAATGTGGACACTTTGAATGTGACTACAGGTTGAAGAATCAAAATAATAGAAGGCACCAAAACAATTATGCATCCACAAGTGCAAATGATTTTGAGAAGCTATTCATGGTCCAATATCATATGATGAATATGATGTCTACTAATGTTTCAAAATCGAATGGTAATGTCTAGTATGTTGATTCACGTGCTTCAAATCACATGAACAGTTATGTAGAATGGTTTACTAGTTTGCAAGAATTATAAATTTTTGGATATGTTGAAACAAGCGATGACACATCACATCTTATCGAGCATACATGAAACATAGCACTATCTATGGAGGACAAGAAGGTAAAACATCTTGCTCATGTGTGGCATGCAAAAGAGGCAAAGAAGAAAGAGGCTGGAATGGTTGTTGCAGAAGCCTCTACACCAAAAACGGAGTTTGCTAATCTTGTGCAGGAAGAAGAATGGGTGTTCACTACTGTTTGCAGTTTTGACCCATCTTCTCATGAGCAGTGCATGTCTGCAGTAGACTCAGATGTTTGGTACTTTGACAGTGGGGTGACCAAACATATTACCTCGCAGCACAGTTTCTTCTCTTCACTCGAGCCTGCCCCTACAGGGAATACTGTTACATGTGCCAACAACTCCTCTTATCCTATTATGGGAGTTGGTAAGATCATTTTGACTATTGCTGATGGTAGTTCTTTCACTTTGTCAGATGCTTTATTTGTGCCAGGGATCAAGAAGAATCTGTTATCAGTTTCTGCATTAGCCAAGATTGGCTTGGTTGTGAAATTTGTTGATGACAGATGTACAATTCATGATTTGTCAAATGGCGATGTTATTATTGCTTCTGGCATTTTATGTCGTGGGCTGTATAAGCTCATAGACTATGAAAGATCTGAAAATGATTTGGCATGTGCAGTAAATGATACTCAGGCTATGTCAGAGGCAAAGCTTTGGCATGCACGCTTTGGTCATCTGAATTTTGCTAGTTTGCTACACCTGCAGAAATCTGAAATGGTGTCCTCTTTGCCCAAACTTGAGGCACCTGGAAAACATGTTTGTGAAGGCTGTATTTTGGGCAAAATGTAGCGTTCCTCTTTTCCAAAAGATGGTTCAGTTTGGGCTACACAGAAATTGCAGCTTGTACATAGTGATGTTTGTGGTACTATGCAGACACCCTCTTTTGGAAATTACCTTTACTTCGTGACTTTCATCAAATGATGATTTTTCCAGGCATGCATGGGTATATCCACTCAAAGCAAAGTCTGAAGTGTTCATGTGCTTTAAACAATTTTTGGTTTTGGCTGAAAATCTGTCAGCATGTAAAATGGGCACCCTCCATTCTGATCGAGGGGGGGAATATATGTCTTCTGATTTTAATGCATTTCTGGCTGAACGTGGGATAAAACACCAGTGTACAGTGCCGTATACACCTCAACAGAATAGATTTGTTGAACGAAAGAACATGTCACTCATGGAGATGGCGAGGTGCACGGTCAAGAGTCAGGCTTTACTACATAGTTTCTGGCTTGAGGTTGTTATGTGTGCAGCATATGTACTGAACAGGTGTCCCACTAAAGCGTTGTAATCTATCACTCCATATGAGGCTTGGCATGACCGCAAGCCATCGGTTGCTCATCTGCGTGTTTTTGGTTGTTTGGCATATGCACTAGTGCCTGAACATCGCAAAAAATTGGATGATAAGGCAGTAAAATGTATTTTTGTTGGGTACAGTTCTGAAAGTAAAGGCTATCGTCTGTATCATCCACAGACTAAATGCATTCTGGTTAGCCGTGATGTTGTCTTTGTGGAAGATGCTATTCAGCCATTGCTTTCATGTACTAAGGAGACATCTGTTAGCTCCAAAGACATGTATGATACTTTGATGCCTCTTTTTACAGGTGGACAGTCTAGTGCTAGTCCTAATGAGGCAACTTCTCAGCCTTTGCAGGTTTCATATGATGATGCAGATCATTCCATTTCTGATGCAGATTTACATGATGCACTTGTTGATGAGAGAGTTGATTTTGAGTAGGCAAAAACTATGCCAAAATGGCTGGTGCAGACTTTGTGTGACAGCAAATTAGATGCACCTTTGTCATATCGTACTCGTTCAGGCTCTCATAGTGCCTCCTTTGCATCAGATTGCTATGCTATGGCTGCGTCTAGTCTCTGTGATGGAATGAGCATGTTTCTTTTGATGAAGCACAAAATTAAGAAAATTGGATGGCTGCTATGCAATCTGAATATGATGCTATAATGAAGAATGGTACATGGTCTTTATGTGACTTGCCTCCTGGCAAGAAGGCCATTGGCGCTAAGTGGGTATACAAGCTGAAGCGTAAACCTGACGGTACAATTGATAGGTATCTGGCTAGGCTTGTTGCAAAGGGTTATGCACAGGAGAGAGGCATTGATTTTGATGAGACCTTTGCACCTACACGCCGTATGACTACTGTTCGGAGCATTTGTGCACTTGCAGCCCATCATGGTCGGAATGTACATCAGTTGGACATTAAACTAGCATTTCTGAATGGTGACTTGCATGAAGAAGTGTATGTTTTTCAGCCCCATGGCTTTGTGCAGAAAGGGCATGAAAACCAGGTGTCCAGGTTAAAGAAGGCATTATATGGTTTAAAGCAAGCACTACGTGCTTGGTATGAGAAGATACATGCCTATCTGGTTGCACATGGTTTTGAGAACAGTCCAACTGAAAGCACCTTATATGTCAAGTGTGCTAATGATGTGCTTCTGATCATTGTTGTCTATGTTGACGACATGCTGCTCACTGGTCCTATTGAGAAGTATATTGCTGATTTCAAGGCTGATTTGCATGCCTCATTTGAGATGTCTGATTTGGGGCATTTGCATCACTATTTGGGCATTCAATTTATGCAAGTTGATGGTGGAATGGCTTTGTGTCAAACGAAATATATTGACACATTATTGCAGCATTTTGGCCTTGAAGACTGTAAGCCTATTGCCACTCCTATGGAGACAGGTTTACGATTGAGTCTTCATGATGCTGGAGATGCATTTGATGTTGTTCTCTATCAGCAGGCTGTTGGATGCTTGATTTACTTATGCATTACTCGGCTAGATATTCAGTTTGCTGTCTCACAGATGAGCAGGTTTATGCATTGCCCGGGAGTCACGCATTGGAAGGTGGTTAAGTGCATCTTTCGCTACTTGAGTGGTACTCGGCTACTTGGGTTCTTTTATCCAAGGGGGGATCACTGCCGCCAGATTTGCATGCTTTTTCTAACTCATATTGGGTTGGTTGCTATGACACTCGTGTGTCCACCAGTGGTTTTTGCTTCATGCTTGGTAGCTCATGTATATCTTGGTTGAGCAAGAAGCAGCCTACTATGGCCACTTCCAGTTGTGAGGTTGAGTATAGAGCAGCTTTCACAGCAACTGTTGAGTGTGTGTGGCTCAGATGCCTTATGGCTGATTTGGGTGTTGGCCAGTCTTCTACCACCACCATCTTCACTGACAGTCAGAGCGCATTGGAAGTTGAGAGGAACCCTGTGTTCCATGCTCGCACTAAGCACATTGAGCTGCATTATCACTATGTCAGGGAGAGGTTCTCTGCTGGGGAGATCAGCTTGGCATATGTGCCCACGTAGGAGAACATTGCAGACCTTTTCACGAAGGCTCTGCCTAGGGAGAAGTTTAAAGCTTTCCGCAAAGCTTTGGGCTTACTTCCTTTTGTGGAGTGATTTCCACATAGCTTGGCACTTCCTTATACATATGTGTCAGCTCCTTGTTCACCGCATCACTCCCAGGGGGGATTTGTTGATATATTTAGGTAGTGATGTGTGTGAACACACTAGGATCTCCGAGGCACTTTTTTCCCTCTTTAGGAGGTTTTTTTTTTCCCCAGCTTGTATATAGGCCTATTTCCCTAATGGGCTACTTATCTTTGTACATTCTCTAGTAATACATTCAGTATTGTGTGTTGTGCTCCAAGCTTCTTCTTCTTCCTTGTATTGTTCGCGCTTTTGCAGACATCTAACTCCAACAGGATTTATGGCAATCAAGTCCTAAAACTTTGGAACACTTTTAGGTAAAGATTCAAATTCAAACTTGAATCTTGGCTCCAACAAAAAGGCTATAAAAGAGGACCATCTAGTCACATGGAATGCAACCAGAGATAGCAAAGATTCAGAGGAATTTATGTGACATATTGAGCTCACATTATAGCCCTATTATTTCCCTCACATTGTGCAATCATTCATTGCAATTTTCAATGTAATTTATGTGCATTAATACATATACTTTTCTCCTATCTCATCTTTTCTACTCTGTCATGTATTACTCAGAATAGTGAACTTCTTAGACTCATTTCTCAGTGTGTACTTGATCATTTGAAGAGATTTAAGTCAGCATAGATTCATTAGACTGTCTACTTTCTTGCAAAAAAGTTTCATTTCAATTGGCTCAGGCAATCTCTCGTTATGTGCAAAACATTGTCCTCTGGTCTGCACACTATCAACTCCCAAAAATGTCCAGATGTATCTCTGACTTGCTAAGCTTCATTCTGAGTGCATAATTGATCATTTCAAGTGAAATAACTTGTGAAAGTTAGCTAGCTTAGCTAATTAGATATCCCTAAAAGGATTTTATTCAATTGTTAACAGAGAAAGAGAACTATTCAATTTTTTGAGCAAGTGTAGTGACCAAAATAGCAAGTTTTAGGTTCATAATGAAACTCCAATTTATCTATTTTGATCCAATGATTTAAGGATCATCTTCCAAAGTACTTGGGTGATTATTTGTCCTTCTTGGAAATCTCAAGAGGTCTACTTTTCACTCCTCAACTTAGTTTTGGTAGGTGTGAAGCAAGAATTTACAGCACCATCTCATTTGTGGAAGCTGTCCACCATCTCCTCCAACAGTGGTATCAGAGCAACATCAAGGCAAAATGGGAGATGGATTTCCATCATTTATTGACAAATTGGACAGTGCAAACTATCTAGCTTGGTCCCTAATAATGAAGGCTTACCTCCAAGGAAGAAGCTTGTATGGATACATATCTTGAGATGAAGAAATTCCAACCTTTACAAGCAAACACCAAGCAACAAGAGAGGAGCAAGAGAGACTAGTTGCTTGGTGTGCAAAGGATGCTCTAGTTAGGTTTTACATACTCAATTCAATATCTGATTTTTTTTGTTACCTCATATTAGGAATTGTAAAACTTCCCAAGAAACTTGGGAAGTACTGTCTTCATATTTCTGATCAAATACAAGGGCCAAAAAGAACCAGCTTTGGATGGAGTTCACAACATTGAAGAAGCAATCAAAGCAAAGTGTAGCTAACTATGTAACCAAGATGAAGGATGTAGCTTATCAACTTGGGAGTATTGGAGAAGAAATAGAAGAGGAGCACATAGTAAGGCAGATCATAAATGGCATCAAGGCTGATGATAAATGGGAGTCCTTTACCATAGCAATGGACCTATATATGGACATGCAGATACCTGACCTCAATACATTGATGGGGAAACTCTTCACACATGGGACAAAGCTCAACAAGAATGGAGATACTTCTAGAGGTAATCAATCTTCTGCCCTTTACATAGATAAAAATAAGAGTAAAGATAAAGGCAAAGGTAAGAATAATGAAGAATATGCAAGTACCTCTCAAGTGAATTTCACAAATAGAGGAAGAGGTATTAGAGGAAGGGGAAAATGAGGAAAGCAAGGTAGAGGGAGACCATACACTCTTCTCCTTGCAACATTTATGGCTTGACCAATCATACCACAGAGGAATGCTTAAGAAACACAAAGAATCAGAGAGGAACAAGCTTCCACAAAGGAGGCTATGGACAATCAAGAGGCAGGTTCAATAATGGAGGAAACAACTACCATGACAATTACAACCAAGGCTACAATAACAACTATCAAGGAGGCTTCAGAGGAAGGAGAGATTACAACAACTATATAGATGATCAAGAAGATTCCCTATTACTCATGAAAATGACATCCAAGCAAGGTAAAGATGATGAGTATCTATTCTATATTGATTCAGGTTGCTCAAATCATGTAGCAGGCAATGTAGCATTATTGTCTGACCTTGAAGAACCCAAAGGAAAACATGAAGTTCATATAGGTGATGGCACTAGGCACTCAATAAGAAGATTGGAAATGTTAAAGCATCTCATGGTAACATGAATCTTCTAAGCAAGGTATTATATATGCCAACAATAACCAGGAATTTAAACAGTGTTGATTAGATTATTGAGAAGGGTTTATAGGTTAGATTCACAAGGCATGGAGCATATGTGGAGGACTCTCAACAAGGCCTCAAGAAGATTGCAAAAGGTGAGAAATCTAGTAGACTTTTTACCTTTGAAGTTGAAGATATAAGAAATATTGCTCTCTTCAATTATAAGGACCAAACCCTATCTGAATTAGAGATATGGCATAAGAGACTAGGTAAAAGGACATTGAAGCAAATAGGCAGGGATCAAAGTGTGTGTGGCATCCCAAATGTGTCCAAGCAACACATGATTTATGATTGTGGAGCATGCCAATTTGGCAAGTCACATAGGCAACCATTCAACAAAAGAGGATACATGTATGAAGACTACCTAGAGCTTGTACACACAAATGTGTGGGGTCCTAGCAGAGAGCCATCAATTTCAAGATCAAGGTATTATGTTTCATTCATAGATGACTATAGTAGGTGGACAATACTTTATTTTATGAATCATAAAGATGAATTCTTCACTTGTTTCAAGAAGTATTTGGCATTGATTGAGAATAAAATAGGTAAAAGTTTGAAGAGGCTCAGATCTGATGGAGGTGGTGAGTATTTCTCACATGAGTTTGACTCCTTCTTATAGGATAGAGGCATAAAGAGAGAGATTACAACAAGGTACATTCCTGAATAGAATGGAGTGGCAGAGAGAAGAAATAGATTAATAGTAGAGGCTACAAGATCAATGTTGAATGAGAAAAAACTTCCTAATTATCTATGGGCAGAGAAACAACCACTTACCTAATCAATAGGCTATCATGGACAAGGAAACAATCTTAAACCTTAGATTCCATGTGGCTTTCCATATCTCATGATTGGATCAGAGTTTGGAGAAACTAATGGTTCCATTGCATCCGGAACATGACATAACCCCAAGATCGATTATCTATTTGTTGAATTCTAACACCCGAAGGTCTTATTTCTAGTTGATGATATTATCAATGACATCATCAACTCGTAACCGCCCTTGGAAAAAATATATAAGGAGGGGTTGGCCACATTCATTCTCAGTGTTGTGAATACTAGTCTTGGGAGCTCAAGGAGTCGTGACTGCCAAGTAAGTACTCTCCAAGTTCGAGTTCCAGCTCTTGTCTTGTTCCTTATTCTAGTCTTGTCTAGTCTAGCTCTTGGACATCCTCTCTTTTCCTCTTGTAATCTTGTAGTATGAGATCTCATCAAGTTCTTTCTTGTATCTATTCATCTCCCATAACTGAGTCCTTGTAATCCTGATATCTTGTTTCATACTTAGGATCGTGGGTTGTGGGATCCCATATATCATCTCTAGTCAAGTTATCCATACCTATTAGTCCTGAGTTGTGGGACTTCATGTATCAATTACATATCCTTGTATTGTTTCCCCTAAGTGTGATCTTGAAATCAAAAGTACATTTCCGTAATCTTGTCTACTATAGTCAAAGAGCACAATCTAGTGCTCCCCTGACATTTTGGCAAGACAACCTTCATCAAGACCAGGCACCATGGATTCCCTATGTAAGGAGATTCAATCTACCATGAAGGACTTGATTGAACATGTCAAAGAGATGAAAAGATTGCTACGACAAGATGATCGATCAATTTCAAGCTATGCCTTGAATATCAAGATGTTGTTTCGTGGAACTACATATGAAGAAGACTACATGGTTAATCAGTTTCATAGTGGCCTCAATCCTGAACTCAAATATCTCTTGCTATCCATGCCTCAAGCAAATACCTTGGAGGATGTTATCAATTAGGCAATTCAATGTGAGAATCAATTATTCAAAGAAAGCCAAGTCCAAGAGCTAGAAGTGTTGAATAATCAAGACACTACTCCTCAAGAATTCGAATCAAGAACTTTTGAAGACCAACAAGTGATTATGAATGATATGGAGCATACAAATTATGAAGATAACAAGAAGATAAAGGACAAGGAGGAGTTCATGTTCATCAAGGAGGTGTGCTTACTCAAGGCTCTCCAACAAAGATCTTGGAAACACCACAATGTACCACTAAAAGCTCAAAGGACCTATCTTGTGATGAACCTAAGGAAGCCCAAGGGAGACCAAATCCTTCACCACCTTTCAAGACTAAGGATCATGAAGAATTCGAGGTCATGCATGTATTAGATTCAAGGATCTCTCAAGGAAGATTGGAATGCCTTATTCATTGGAAAGCATATGACATTAGTGATCATACTTGGGAACTTACAAAAAATTTTCAGAGAGCAAAATTCAAGATTCATGAGTTCCATAGAAAGAATCCAATGAAACCCAAGCTCGAGAACATGGCCTCTCCTCGTGGAACTCATTGCTTGATTCGCTCATGATTCGCTCAGAGTTTGGAGAAACTAATGGTTCCATTGCATCTGGAACATGACAAAACCCCAAGATCGATTGTCTATTTGTTGAATTCTAGCACCCAAAGGTCTTGTTTCTAGTTGATGATATCATTGATGACATCATCAACTCGTAACCGCCCTTTGAAAAACTATATAAGGAGGGGTTGGCCACATTCATTCAGTCTTGTGAATACCAATCTTGGGAGCTCAAGGAGTCGTGACTGCCAAGTAAGTACTCTCCAAGTTCAAGTTTCAGTTCTTGTCTTGTTCCTTGTTCTAGTCTTGTCTAGTCTAGTTCTTGGACATCCTGTCTTCTCCTCTTGTAATCTCATAATATGAGATCTCTTCGAGTTCTTTCTTGTATCTAGTTCATCTCCTAGAAGGGAGTTCTTGTAATCCTGATATCTTGGTTCATACTTATGATCTTGGGTTGCAGGATCTTGTGTATCATCTCTAATTGAGTTATCCATACCTATTAGTCCCGGGTTGTGGGACTTCATGTATTACTTACATATCCTTGTATTGTTTCCCCTGCATGGGTGATCTTGAAATCAAAAGTACATTTCCGTAATCTTGTCTACTGTAGTCAGAGAGCACAATCTAGTGCTCCCCTGACATAGGCTTCCATCCAGGTCTCTAGATGGGATGACACCTTATGAGGCATGGAATTGCAAGAGACCTTCCTTAGCTCATTGTAAGATCTTTGGGTGCATTGCTTATGCACACATACCCTCACAAATTAGGGGAAAACTTGATCCGAAAGCTGAAAGATGCATATTTATTGGCTATGATCAGAATGAGAAAGGATATAGGTTAAATAATCCCACTAACAAAGGATTTACACTTAGTAGGGATGTGGTATTTGATGAAAATAACTCTTGGTTTGAGGATGATTGCAGGAAAACAAAGTTACCCTATGATTTGGAGAATGAGTTTCCAAATTTGACCAAAGAAGAACCACATACATCATAGGATGTCGATTCAGACGATGAAGAACAAATTGATTTTAAAGCTTGGAATTCCAAGGGCAAAGCAAAGTCAAAAAAATTGGAAGACCTTCCAGATAAGCACTTAGAAGATCTCAAAGGGAAAGCAAGAAACCTATAAGGTATGGCTATGACACATCACTAGTCACCAAGCATTCTATAGCGAAAGACTTTATGGCATAGGAACCTTCTACATTTGAAGAAGCCAATAAGAAAGAAGAATAGAAAGAAGTTATGCAGGAAGAAATTGAAGCACTTCAAGAAAATAGCACTTGGGATTTGGTTCCCAAAAAACCATTCATGAAGGTAATAGGATCTAGGTGGATTTACAAAGTAAAAAAGAATTCAGATGGCACAATAAATATGTATAAAGCAAGGCTAGTAGCAAAGGGGTTTGCTCAAACCCCATGGAGTAGATTATGAGGAGACCTTCTCATCTATAGCCAAAATGCCAACCATCAGAGTTTTAGTAACTATTGTTGCTTCAAAGAATTGGAACTTGTACTAATTAGATGTTAAAAATTCATTCCTTAATGGGTGGATCTCTGAAGAGTTCTACATGGCTCAACCACCAGGATATCAAGACAAAGACAAACCTGATTATGTATGTAAATTAAGGAAGGCATTGTATGTTTTAAAGCAAGCTCCAAGAGCTTGGAACCATAGGTTGGCCACATACTTGCAAGACCAAGGTTTTGTTGCAAGCAAGGCAGATTCTTCATTGTTCATTAAGAAGACTAATTTAGTGTTTATGTGGATGACATTATCATTACAGGAAATGATCCCAATGGCATCAAGAAGATTAAAACCTAGATGAAGGAGGAGTTCAATATCAATGATCTTGGAATGCTCACATATTTTTTTGGTTTAGAGATTGTGTATATAGATTCTCGTGTTTTCATTACTCGGAGAAAGTATATCCATGATATACTAGTCAAGTTCAAAATGGTAAATGCAAAAAGTGCAAGGACACCCATGGAGTTGAATCACAAACTCAATGCTCATGAAGGAGAGCTTCTTGAAGACATTATAGGTTATCAATGCCTTGTTGGGAGTCTCAATTATGCAACCCTAACAAGAGTGGATATATGCTATGGGGTGAGTACATTGAGTCAATTCATGCATACACCAAGAAAACCTCACATGGAAGCTGCCAAAAGGATCTTAAAGTACTTGAAGGGTACCATAAATGAAGGGATATTCTATCCATTTACATCTGACTTGGATATTAAGATATACTCTGATGCAAATTGGGCTAGCTCAAAAAATGATATGAAGAGCACCCCTGGTTACTTATCTTTTGTAGGATCTAAGGTGATTTCATGGTCATCAAAGAAACAACCAACCGTGGCATTTTCATCAACTGAGGCTGAATATAGAGGTCTAGCAAATGCAACACAAGAGGCAATGTGGTTAAAGCTACTCTACTCAGACTTGGGGCTACGTACATACACTCCAATGATCTTTGGAGATAATACTAGCTCACTACATTTGGCTGCTAATCATGTATATCATGCAAGGACTAAGCACATAGAAGTGCCTTATCATTATGTGAGAGAGAAGCTACTTATCAAGGACATACAATTGTCCTATGTATCAACAAACTTGCAATGTGCAGATATTCTAACAAAATCTTTGGATGGAACTAAATTGAACAGGTTCAAGATTATGATTGGATTGTAGGAGATTAAAGAGAGTTGAAGCCCAAGCATGTTAGGCTTGAAGGGTAGCTATTGGTGCAATTACTCCAAGCCTAAATGCTTGATCACTTATCGTAAAGATCATATGTTGATTCATGTATTAGCACATGAATGATCTCTTATAAAAGATTGATTTTTACTCTTTGTAAAAGTGCATATCTAGAAGCACTTTCAATCACAAGTCCATAGGAGAATATTTCATCAAATTATTTGGTAAGGATTTATGGCAATCAAGTCCTAAAACTGTGGAACACTTTTAGGTAAAGATTCAAATTCAAACTTGAATCTTGGCTCCAATAAAAAGGCTATAAAAGAGGACCATCTAGTCGCATGGAATGCAGCCAGATATAGTAGAGATTTCAAAGGAATTCATGTGGCATATTGAGCTCACATTATAGCTCTACTATTGCCCTCACATTGTGCAATCACATGTGGCATATTGAGCTCACATTATAGCTCTACTATTGCCCTCACATTGTGCAATCATTCATTGCCAATGTCAATGTAATTTATGTCTCAGTGCATAGTTGATCATTTCAAGTGAAATAACTTGTGAAAGTTAGCTACCTTAGTTAATTAGATATCCCCAAAAGGATTTTATTCAATTGGTAATAGACAAAGAGGATTGTTCAGTTTTCTGAGCACTTTTCTGAAATAACAAGTTTTTGGTTCACAATGAAACTCAAACTTATCTATTTTGATCCAATGATTTGAGGGTCATCTTTTAAAGTACTTGAATGATTATTTGTGCTTCTTGGAGATCTCAAGAGGTCTACTTTGCACTCTTCAACTTAGTTTTGGCCAATGTGAAGCAAGAATTTGTAGCCCCATCTCATCTCTGGAAGGTGTCCACCATCTCCTCCAACAAAGATGTGGTGTTTGATGAAATGTCAATCTTCTATGCAGATTCCAAAGAAGGACTTAATCTTGACACAAATGACAAAGGATATATTGAAAAATCAAGTGAAAAATTTCAAGTTTTGAGTGGACCTGATGCATCACTAAGCATTAGTTCCAACTCAAATCCATGGAGTCAAAGATTGCCTGGGAATTTCAATCCAATAAATTCATCAGCTACATCCAAGAAAGGTAAAGAAAAGCTTTCTAATGATAGTAAAACATCTAGAGGTCTTTAAGATGTTGATGGAGATTCAAGCAGTTCAGAAAAGATTCTTGATGATGGTCCACGATAGATTATTAGCAAAATACAAATTAAACCAACTTGTGAGGTTGAGTAAAGCGGTCTTGGGCTAGGAATGCGATATTGCATACATATCTATAGTGGTGTGGATAGCTCCTATGTGAACATTCCTACCATTTATCTTTACAACCACTCAGATAAGCTTACAGGTAATCTTGAACTTCTTGAAAAGTAGGGTCGGTGACCAGAGAAGGTAACACAAATGTGCTAGGAAGCTCCTTCCTATCTGCTGTTTGAAGAGTATTCCCTAAATTTGGCCTTCTCCCATAATGGTTATAGCTCTATTGTATTGTGTAATGTCTCAAACTCTTGGGGAAAGAATTGGTAGCTTCCCCATACATTACTGCTAAAATTTAGTTTCACCTCAAAGGTATCCTCTACATTGGAAAGAGGTCTTGCCAATCCTTGAAACCAATGAGATTTGGCATGAATTCAATCAATCCTGCCTTGAGGTGAGTCTTCAATAGGCATAGCACCTTGAAATTAGGACCTTGAAATCCATGGAACTCACATGGTGGCAACAAGGGATAGTCTTCAACTGGGAGGTTGTGATAGTCCATTGTGTGTAGACAAGGACCCACCATAGATGATTTTGCTACTCGCATTGTGATCTTGGGTGCTTTTTACAAGGATTTGCTACAAAAGGAGAACAAATTAACATGGAAACAAATGTTGATCTTAATATGGTGAGACCGCAATCCCTTTCCAATATTGATATGTGTCCCATGTATCCCGGTCTTATGGAGTGATATTAATGGTGTCTTTGTGTCTGATGCAAGTCACTAGACTTCCTATATGCATACTTTGAATTGTGCATTATCTCACATGCATGGCTGGTGTCATCATATTTTGTTACAAGATGTTGGATGGGTGATTATTATAAGGTTGGTTGGTTTTATGGAATTACACAAAAGAGTCAGTGAATGATTGATCTGACTAAAGGTTGGTGGGTGGAGATGGTCCATAAGTTATTTAGGCACCCATTTATAAGATGTTTGTGAGACTATTTTACATAGGTGGTTAGATACAATGGCCATTTGTTTAGGATGAGTGGAATATTGGAGCTTTGGGGGGACTAAGAGTACAAGAATGTGGGTCTAAGTTGCTAAGCAGGCCTTAGGCACCCAAATCCTTGATGTCTTCAGATTAGCTGTCATAGACCACTTAGGTACCCAAACATGTCAAACTTTCGATTGTCAACCCCATTCTAGACTCTATGGTTGAAGTGTTGAATTCCTCCTCTGTTGCTTCAGTGGCAATTGAGGTGAAGGATGAGTTGTTGGTGGCTCACTCTTTGGGACCCATATCTACTTCCTACCTAGAGTGAGTGGATATTCGTACCACTTCCAAGGCGTGGTAGGGGGTTGATCTTTAACTTTTGTGCTTGGGCTACTATTGAGTCTTCCATAGTGGTGGTTGAGAGGTCAATTGTACACTTTGCTTTAGAAAAGAAGGGAGGTCCAACAATTGCATGACTTCCCCATCGGGAAATGAGGCATTCTCTACAATAGATCTAGGCATGCATGCTTGAAGTGTGGATAGGGAGTTAGGGAATTTCATAGTCCCCATCTGTTGCAGAGCTAAAGAAAGCACAAAGCAGAGAAAAAGACGGGCCCCAAAATTTTTCCGATATGGACATCATATTTTTTGTATCATAATCATTCTTGTAATATATTTTCCGTTGTAAAGGCACTAGAGGAGTCCTCTAGATGCATCCCCACAGAAGATTAGAGATTTACCCATGTAAAATAGTAGGAAATTAGTCTTTTAGTGAATAAAGTGCCGGTCTCTTGTGTGAAAGGACCATTTTTAAGGCACTAGTATATAAGTCAAATGTGACTCTTTGTAAAGAACTTTTTGCCATTGTGAGAATAGAGAGCACAGAAATTCGAATTTGTGTCTTCTTCACTCTGTATCTTCTTCTCTGTGAGCTTGTATACATGTGTATTGCTTGGAAAGAGTGCTTGTGAGTGTTGTCTATCTATGAAAGTGTTTATTTGCTGTAGGTAAGGTGTGTGCGAAGTGTAGGAAGTGCTGAAGTGTAGGAAGGTATTTCCTGTGACTCAGTATTTTGCTCATAACTTGAAGTAGGAGAGTCAGAATTGAGTGAAACCACTGCCATTGGATGCGTCTTCTTGAGAGCTTCGAAACGCATATGCTATTTGCTATATTTAGAGCTTGGAGCTGGGAGAAAAGTCCAAAATACTGACGGCTGCTGCACCAAGTATCGTTTCGCCATGACCAACAGTTGAAGCTTGTTTGGATAAGTCTTTGCCTCATTTACACTCTTTGAGTAGTTCATTTGCATTGATCATTACATGATTGCATGTCCTCATACACTCGGCTAGGTTTGTATACTCTTTGGATTGATAATTAAAAGCGTGTATCCCCACTATATGCACTTGAGAGGGGATTGAGGTATAGTCTCTTTCTCCGCAAGTCCCTAAGTTGGTACTTAGGTCAACACACTTTTTGGCGCCGTTGCCGGGGAGTGACGAATCAAACCGAGGCATTCGTGTGATGGTAAGTAGCTTTTGGCATTGAAGCAAGAGGAGTGGTGATTTTCTCTTCTTTGGTAAGTCATTTTCAACCGCACTTGCTACTTCTCATTCTTGGAGTTTGTGTAGTGAGTTGTTAGTTTAGGGAAGTGAGTAGAAGGAGTAGAGTAGGAGTAGTTAGAGAGTAGACCAAGTCATTAGGGTAGAGTTTAGTCTTTGTTCAGTAAAGTTTTCTTTTTGAAAGCAAGAAAATCCCAAGTATAAAAGCCAAAAAAAGTCACTTTGCAAGTTGCTTGTATCTTTGAGCAAGTATTGTGAGAGAAACCGTCGAGTATCGTGAGCTGTGGTCAGAGATCGTGTGAGCAAACGGGCAAGCTGGGGTTGCACAGAGCAAGGGGAAGTGACAAAGAGATTATAGGAACTACCAAGGTAAGCTAACCCACCCTTTTGATCAAAATTTCTCAGCAAATCAATTTAGGAAAGAAAAAAACGATCTGCGTCAGGTATCGTTTGGTACTGACAGAGGTGGAAAGGGGTGTTTGGAGTGATGCAGAGAGTGAGAAGAGGGGAGAAGGATTAGGAAAACAAGGGCATCAAACCAAAACTTAAAAATCTTAGCAAAAATCTTGGCAAAGGGTCAAGTATTGTTTTGCTCCCGCGGTCGAGTATCGCGATACTTAGCAAGTATCGTTTTACTCCTGTGGTCGAGTATCACGATATTTCCCTCCGATCGTGTATCGTTTCATACCGATCGCGATACTTGGTCAGAGATCGTTTTGGCCAGAGATCGTAGATCGTGTATCGTTTCGGATTAGAGATCGTTTTGATCAAAGATCGCAATATTCACCAGCGATCGTGTATCGTCTGGATCAAAGATCGTGTATCGTTTCGTTTAAGTATCGTGTATCGTCTGGTCTTCAAAGATCGCGATACTTGAGCCAGATCGAGTATCGTTTGGTCTTTACCGATCGCGATACTTGATCAGTGTAGTGTATCGTTTGGTTCAAGCGATCACGATACCTAACAAGTATCGTGTATCGTTTTGCCAGCGATCATCTGCGAAAGATCGTTGTTTGAGGTATCGTTTTGTGAGAGATCGTGTATCGTCTGGTCTTCAGAGATCGCGATACTTGATCAGTGTCGTGTATCGTAGGATCACAAGTATCGTGTATTGTTTGGAGTCGAGTATCGTTTGTGCCAAAGATCGTTTTGATCAAAGATCGCGATATTCACCAGCGATCGTGTATCGCCTGTGCCCAAATATCATGTATCGTTCTGACCCAAGTATCGGGTATCGTTTCAGCCCAGAGATCGTGTATCGTGGAATCTGGAGCCAAGTATCGTGATCTGGGAAAAATTCTTTTTCAGTCATTTCCTATCCAAAGTTTTCTAGAAATTCTGACCTTTAGTGAAGAATCCCAGAGGCAAAAGGTTAGCAAAGACTGATCAGAGTTTAGAAGTGGATGAACCTGAGATCCGGAAGAACTCTAGGAAGCCGAAGAAGTGTCATCTCTTCTGTAGGTAGTGTAGCAGAGCCAAGTAACCGTTCACATTATTTTGAGACCTCCAGTGAGTCAGAGGAAGAAATTCCCATGGCTTCAGAGGATATGCAGAACACAGTACCCATGATTGGCGTGATGTCAATCATTGAAGGAGAATATAGGACCTCCTTGGAATATGTGAACACCAACCAAAATGAGATCCCTATTTATTTGGATGGGTTAAATAGATCAGTGGCCAGGTTAAAGAAAGCGTCAGAGGCTTACATAGTGCCTAGACCAGCAGTCAAGTACGTAGGAGGCTTTTACATGGACAAAAAAGATATCCAATATGTTGTCACAGAACACCCAGAAAACATTAATGAAATTGGTGAAGAAAATAATGTTTCAAACTTCAATGGAGGAGGGAATGAAGAGCAAGTAACTACACCTAGAGGGAGATCTACGGTTGCTAGGATATGGAGAGGAGACCTGATTCCCCAAGATGACACCTTAATGGATGTATATTTGATCAATGGGATGGAGCATCTTCTTAGAGCACATTCCTCAATTTGGGAAGCTGCTCCTAATCAAGTCACCATCTATGAGTTACAAGATCTTGATTTCTCCACCATCATCACATATGTAGATAAGAATCAGAGAAGATATTGGCCCTTAACAGAAGCGGAAAGAGCTGAGTTGAAATATCAGAATATCCCAGTGTTTCCCCCTAGGGACCAAGCCACTACTTCAAGAAATCCACTTGGAACATCACATAATGATTCATACCAACAGTCGGGCCAAACACAACAAACACAACAAACTCAAATCCCAGTCAGACCACCTGTGCAGTTCGCAATGCCTGCAAATAACCCTAATTACCGACCTCAACCAACTAATGACCCAAGACATGGAATTCATGCTCCGGTCAGACCGCCGGTAGTAAGAGGACCAGGCATACCAATAGGAAGACCAATTTTCCCAGTAATGCCAAGACCACCCGAAGCAGGAAGAAGATTAAGGCCAATCCAAGTTGACAAATGCCTGAGAAACCACTATGATGGCTCTAGTGAACCTTACAATCATATAGCTGAATTTAAATAAGTAATCAGAGCCGAACAGGTAGAAGACTTTTTGATTCAATGTGAGTCCTTTGGTCTTACTTTGTCAGACACTGCGTTAGCATGGTTTCAACCATTGGACCCTAATACTTTTCAAAACATGGAGCAAGTATACCAAGAAATGATTGAGGAATTCACTAAGTCGGGAATTAAAAACAATTCTTCATCATTGATCCATAGCTTTAAACAAGCCCCTACTGAATCAGTGAGATTGGCTGCAAGAAGATTCAAGCAGTATGTGGACAGATGCCCAGTAGAAGAGAGACCTACCCAAAATAAAATGGTGTCATTATTTTTGGAAGGATTGTTGAACGGATCTTTGAGATCATTGGTATATGTAAAGAGAGTTCAGACTTTGCAAGAATGCATGAAGGAATGCATAGATCTAGAAGACAACCTAGCAGAGGACCTGAAAATACCTCAAGGAAGCTTGAAAAGTGAAGATTTGGCCAGTAGCACTTCAATCCCTAAAAACAATGTAGAGGAAATAGCCGATTTGGTAGCAAAGAAGTTGAACGTTCAAGGACAGAGGAACTACCCCAATAACCCTATAAGAGTACCCATGCTCAGAAGATGTATGCAGTGCGGAGGAGATCATCCTTCTCACTTGTGTACTAGGGGAGTAGTCCCACCACCTGCTTATGTTTATAATAGACCCACTGTCCCAGGACCTCTACAATATTGCAGTGTGGAACAAAAATATACAAATCACAATACAGAAAATTGCCCTTACAATAGGCAAGCGAGACCAGCACAGCCATACATGAGACCCTATGGATACCCTCAGAGAGATCAGGGAGGTGAAGCCTTTAGATATCCCACTTATCAGCCGCAAGCACCAGTGCCACGACCATATGTGTATCAAGGATACACCCAACCACAACCAGTACTAGGACAACAACCGCCCCATCCTCATAACGTTGTCCCAGTCAAGATAGCTCAACCTGAAGAAAACCTAGAGAGAGCAATAGTCCCAGCCACACCTTTGGTTGGTAATGAACCATATGACTCATCTTACGACCATAGTCAAGGAGCATATCCCAATTATGAAAGCTCAATGATGGAATATGGACAACTGTATGAACCATATGCCTATGGCATGGAAGTATCAGATAGTTCATACGAATATGAGCAGGACTATGTGTCATTAATGTACACAGCTCCTAGAGCAACCATACCACCCCGACCCATGAACAGACCGCCTGTATCCAGAGGACCATGTTACAGATGTGGAGGTGATCACTACATTAGAGAATGCACATTGCCAAACCCACCACCCCCACAACGAGTCTGGGAAGGCTATTGTAGTGATTGTGGTAAGGAACACCTTTTTAGAGACTGCCCCAAGAATCCTAACAAGGTTACATCTAACGTGCAAATCAATGTAATAGAAGTAATTGAATCATCAGGGAGTGATAAAGAGTACACTGTACCACTGAAGGCAATAACAAGAGCCAAAGCCAGAGAGACCCCTGATAAAACGGAGGAGAACAACCAAAGTGACAGGGAGGTGAACACACCCATCCCTCAAAGAGTTGAAGACTCGGAAGAACCTAAGAAAAGTGTGGTAAGTAAAAGAACCCAACGATGGAAGAACCGTAGAGATAGGATAAAAGAAAAGAAATTACTGCAGAAAAAGGAAAATGAGAAGAACGAACAGAATCCAAAAGAGGAACAGAAAAAAGAAGAAGAAATTAAAAATGAAAAGTACAAAAAAGAAGAGGTAGGATCAGTGTTAGCAGACCCTATGCCTGAAGAATTAGCCATGTGGATTCAGGCATACAAGGCACGAATAAGAGCAGGACCTACCATAGAACAACATGAGAGAGAATATCCGAGAGGCGACTTAGAAAAAGAGAGGTTGGAAATCTGCAAAAAATTGATAGAAGTTGCTCAACAGACCTTAGAAAAACCTGCATCGCCTTTACCCAATACCCGAATTTCTGAAGGAGAATTCCAAGAGTGTGTAAACTCTCATGAAAAGCCCGAAGTAAGTAGAACACAGAATGACGAATGTGGTATTGAGAAAAGGGAAGGGTCCGTTGTTCCCGAAGTAGAAGGAGAATGGCCTAAAGATTTATGGGCTAGAGTCCAAGAGGACAGATGGAGGAGAGTGGAAGGGGTTGAACCACCCTTTGAAGAATTAGAAGCAGGAGATGAAATAGAGGGTTCAATACCTGAACTACATTCAGAGGAAATTTTACCGATGGATGCAAGTAACCAAGGAGAGGAAGATGGAACACAATTCAGAATTGTATCGTATTCCCTCAATGAGGAAACGAGAAACGAACCCATCAGTCCAAACATATGAGATCATACAACGCCTTAGAGAGGTAAAAATCCCTTGTACCCTAACATTCGAAGAACTGTTGAAGGTAAAACCACATTTGAAGGAGAAATTATTCAATCAATGGGAAGTCAAGGAGGAAAAGAAAGAGATAGCAGACGAAGTAAACACAGTGAGAATTCCAGTGGATAAGGTAGGAGACTTTAGTGAGGGAGATGAAGGAAATACCTGCCTTCCAATTACTTATAGGGGTTACACTACCAAAGCCATCTTAGATTCGGGAGCTGGTGTTGGTATTGCTACCAAAGAAATTTGGGAGAAATGGGGAAAACCAGCGTTAAGACCAACACGCATGAAAATACAAATGGCAGACGGACATACAGAAAGACCCTTAGGATTGTTGGAACGAGTAGTTTTCACTACATGTGGAGTGGAATTCGAACACACTTTAGCAATATGTCACTTTGAAAGACCAAGCAATTATGAAATGATCCTGGGAAGGCCTTTCATGAGACAGTTAAAGGTCGTACAAGATTGGGGAAAAGATGCGGTATACCTACAACACGCAGGAACCACCACTAGAATAAACCTACATACATACTCTTATCAAGATGTTCCACCTCTACAATGGAATCAAATTCATAAGGAGGAAGACGATCAATCAATTCATAGTGTAGGTTCTAGTGATCAATCTTGGATGAACGAGGACACTCATCTATGGATATGCCAAGCTGCAAAGAAGGAAGAGGAGAGAAGAAAAGGATGGCAGCAGAAACAAGGAATAGCGAGGTCTGTACAAGATCCAGCTTACATGCCATAAGTCTTTTCGGATGAAGAATTTGAACCACACGGATGGATGGAAATTTTAGCGACCCTCGATGTCTGTGTAAACGAAGAAGTAGTGACCATGAACGAATGTATCGATGAGGACATGTGCTCCAAAGAAGCTAAACCGAAACAAGGAACCTCAGCATAAGAAGAGCCAACAGGGTCTACACACAAAGCAGCCACAGAAGAATAGCTACAGGAAAATAAAGGAGTCTGCAGTCGCTACACAAGCCATTCTGAGATTTACAAATCAGATTGAGCAGACATACAACAAGAAAAGAGCCACATTCATCGGAATTGGGCAACATTCAACAAGGCCTAGCAAAATGAAGCAGATTTGGATACCGAAAACAAACGGCATGCATCAACCAACTACTTCCAATTGCACACATATGGAGCCTTCGAGACCCAAAGTATGCATGATAGGGCCACATTACAAGGCCAAGCATTCGCCACATCTTTCTTCTATTTCAGGATAGTCAAGCACATTTTCCTCTTGGGAAATAGGAGAGCACTTGTACATACATTAAGAAAATTACTCCAACAATAATAACCGCTTCGGCTATAACCTAACTTTTCTGTTTTCCTTTTCAAATGAAAATATAAAAATACCTAAAAATGTGAAAAATCCAGGTATTACCTTTCTCACACCCACGGGAAAGGGGCGACACCATTCACTCGGAGCAATATCGAGCTTATGACAAACAAAGAAAGGAGGATTTCTGATAATATATGGCAACTAATTCATACTCTATATTGAGTGCAGATGGCGTCTACTAATTCTGAAGCTACACAAGAGGAAGAGGTCCAGCTTTTCCCACTCGAGTCAATTACAAAAGCAAGGGGTCACTGGTTTCGGGATGACCAACCAGTGTCAGATCTCATCTTCCTGGCTACTATCAAAATAATGGATAGAGATCACTATTTTCCCATCCTATCCCAGGACTTCAAAACAATCGTCCAAGGCTTGCCACATATTGAAGAAATATGGACACAGGCCGGATTAGAGTCATTCCTAAAATTGCCTATCTATGTACCGGATTTTCAAAGGTGTACACAGGTAATGAACACACTACAGCCTGCGCCAACAAAGATAACTGTTCCAGAAGCGAAAGTAGTAGATAAAGTGGGAACCTGGAAGACCATCCAATTCACACACGAATTAATCAACAGAGCATTTGGATGGAAGCAAGAAGGAGTCACAAATGTCAAAGCAGAGTGCCATGATCCCAAGAAGAGATCATTTTTGGATCTAAACAGAATTGACATAGAAGATGTTGTTCGATTGGTGCATCAACACTTTTGTTTCCCAAGCATGCACAGGTATACCGCTCCACAGAAGATAGTCGTACAATTACTATCGCATGCCATGAGACAAATTGGGAACAAAGTGAATATGACAGGCTATGTCCAAGAAAGGCTATTTGAAGCCCAGAAGAAGTGGGGCCAGAAGAAGTTTTTGAATGGCAGTTCTGCATTAACATTATTGATATATGAAGCCCTCGAGATGAAAAATTGCTTACGGGAGATGCCGACCTCAGAAGGGCTAGCCAAGTATGCAAAATCCACTACGGTCCCTAAGAAAAAGAAAGCAGTTGTTATGGTTGAGGAAGCTGGAACGAGCACACAAAAAACCATGAGGGGTACAAAGCGTCTACGGGAGGAGGAAGCCCAAGCTACACCACAATCAAAGAGAACTCATCTCTTACCGAAGATCACGACGGCTCAAATGCCTATTACAAGGAGAGATCTTTCCGCTGCCCTCGAAGAAACACATCAGTACATGCAAGGGCAGGTAAACTTGAACATTCAAGGTCATCATTACAGACAGGCAAGTCAAGAGAAACAACAACAAAGTCCAGAGAAGACACCAAAACAAGCTGGAAGATACAAAGAACTAGGGATAGATGATTCCAGTACCAATACGGATTCCAGCCCTGAAAAAGATACCTTGGATACTGATATAAGGACAGAAACTCAAGAAGAAGAATGGAATGAGATCGATCAATTGGAAGTGACGCCGGGAAAACATGAAGAAAAGGAAAAGAATGTAGAAGATTCCATTGAACCGGAGCATGTATTTCAACTGAATGATACTACAAAGATAAGCATCAAGAAAGCTCCAACAAACGTTACACAAGTAAAACCACCCATCAAAGAGGAAGTCCAAACTCCAGTAAGTAAGGAAACGGAGGAGTTACAAAACAAAGGTCAAATTGTGATCGAGGTACCGGATGACACATCTCAAGAAAAGCAAGCAAACATGGGGGCTGAGCCAAGGATCCAGCTTCAGATTAGGCAGCCCCATGACACTACAATACATGTCGCACAGGGCAAAGATGTCAATACCGGCGAGGAACCGAGTATACCAAAAACATGGCTGAATGTAGATGTCACTCAGCTGAAGCCGGTAGTCAAGCAAATGATTCAGACGGCCATGGACACTCAACAACAGTTGATGGAAATAGATGCAGACTATGATCAGGCAAGGAGAGAAAAGAATCAATTTCAAATCATGAGTGAGCAGCTATCGGCACAATTGATTGAAGCACAAAAAGAATTGGCAGCCAAAAATACGGAGGTGCTGGCAATCAAGCTACAACATGATGCATCCATCTCTCAGAATCAACAGCTGCATACACAGCTAACAGAGTTGCAAAGATTACACAATGCGAGCGAGGCTGAGAAAGAGAAAATGAAAATGAGAAGCATGTTATTAGAACAACAACTCAAGTTGTATATGGAAGAGAACGACAGCCTCCGCAATAGAACTAAGGAATTGATGAAGTCTTTATTATATGATCAACCAATCGTACAACAGGAATCCACAGAAACCAAAGACAAAGAGTTAAGAGATCAGATAGCAAAATATGAAGAGTTGTTAAAGCAAGAACAAGCAAAGATAGAGGAATGGAAGTGCCGATACACCAATGAAACCAATGAATTGAAGAGTCAATTACAAAAGGTGAACGCCAAATTGATACAAAGCTACAACGAAAATATGGATAATGTAGCTGACATTGGTAAAGAATTGCTGGCCACTAAAGAAACACTCAGAGAAGCCATGCAAGAGGTAAAAGAGAAAGATGAATGCATAACACGACTAAAGACTCAAATGAAAGAGAAAACACCGATCGGGACACCAGTAGTGCCGGCTAAAGAAAATCCTACTGACGAGGTAGAGGTAAGTCCTCTATCTCACCCGATCTATAATTCTCCACTACATGAGCAGTTGGCCGACATACATGACGAACATCCAATGCCCTACACTGCAGAAATAAGTCAGAAGGAACGGGCACTAGTGGTGTCCCCATTGACGGAGAATTTCGAAAATGAAGTCATCAAGGTAATGAAAGAGGCCAAGATCAAAGGTAAAGACCTGGACAAGATCATGAAGCCGTTCAATATTCCATACGGACTCTTGAAAGAGAAAACAAGACGTTATATAAAGAAGATTACACAGAAGAGTCCAGATGAGCAGCTGAACTTCAAACACGACACATTCGCATACACTCAAGCAGAGTTTGAAGCTGCACAACCAGTGTGGCGACGGAAATTTTTGGAGAAACATCCCACACTACGGGTGCATTGGCAAGCAGCGCCATATGCATTCCAGGTAAACCCTTCATTTTGTCCAATACCACGCAGAAGGGATACCAGGGAATTTTTGGATTTGCAAAGAAGCGGCACTATAAATAAGCAGTGGCTCAATTATCCTATGCTTTCGAGCCCGCCACATAACTATTTGCCAACGGAAGACTATATGGTCAAAACCATAGAATTTTGGCTACAGAATTATGCGACAGTACCCGATTTAACTGTCAAAATGACCAACAAAATACTTAGCATGATCCTTACAGTTTTGAAGGTATTCAAGCATGCGGCCTACACCTTTTTGAACTTCACTAGGTATTAATCAGGGCACGGAAATCCTCATTTTTTATCTATCAGTTATGCCTAGCAGACCAATGATAATGGCCTATTATTCCAGATTAATGTTCTTGCCAAGTGTATATATGCAGACTTTTGAAGAAGCTTTCTTTACAGGATTTTTTGAGATGGATTCAGAAATTTTTTTGAAGATGTCATCCAATTTAAATGCCAGATTAGTAGCATATGAGCTTAGCTTCTTCGCAGATCATAGACAGCCACCCAATGACGGTTTGAAGGCAGAAAAATGGAAACAACTGATGATACGTGAAGCCAATCGGCTAAATGATACAGAGCAAAGAGTATATAAAACATATGCCCGTCGCTTATTAAAGCCTGTCGGGGACGACAGAGTCCAGGAGGGGGGCAGTGTTGAGGGAGAGTCGAGTAAAAAGAAGAAAAGAAGAAGACAACGAAAGAAGCAGCTTCACTAATAGAAATATCCGAAGACATATCTCTGCAGGAAGCCCCGCAGTGGCGCATTACCCATCTCTGCACAGAGCCCCGCAGGGGCACACACACCAAGGAAAGGACGTAACCCATATGGGTGCTTCAACCTCTTGATCTTTGGCAGGTCCAGATCGAAGACTGAAGCACCACATCCTCAGACCTTCCACTGGTGGCGTGCGTGGCAACCAGAATTACCATGGCAACCCAGAATTAATGAGCCTATAGGTGAATTAGACTGCGAATATCAGGTAGTCAGTCAAACTCCAGGGGTTGCGGGCGAGCAAAAGAAAAGAATGTAAAACAAGGATTAAGAAGAGGCCGTCAAAACTGAACACCTGTTTTATAAGCAGGTAAAAATGAGCAAGGGTTGCGTGCAGAGAAAGAAGTGAATAACACAGCAAGGTCCGATGTGTGCAACCAGGACAAATCAGAGCGCCTCTAAAACGTAATGCAAGATCAAGAATCAGGCAAAATTGAGCAAGGGTTGCGTGCGGACAACAAACTGAGGACAAGAAGCAAAGCCTTTCAAGGGACGATAGAGACGAAGAGGGGGAGAGTGTTGCAGAGCTAAAGAAAGCACAAAGCAGAGAAAAAGACGGGCCCCAAAATTTTTCCGATATGGACATCATATTTTTTGTATCATAATCATTCTTGTAATATATTTTCCGTTGTAAAGGCACTAGAGGAGTCCTCTAGATGCATCCCCACAGAAGATTAGAGATTTACCCATGTAAAATAGTAGGAAATTAGTCTTTTAGTGAATAAAGTGCTGGTCTCTTGTGTGAAAGGACCATTTTTAGGGCACTAGTATATAAGTCAAATGTGACTCTTTGTAAAGAACTTTTTGCCATTGTGAGAATAGAGAGCACAGAAATTCGAATTTGTGTCTTCTTCACTCTGTATCTTCTTCTCTGTGAGCTTGTATGCATGTGTATTGCTTGGAAAGAGTGCTTGTGAGTGTTGTCTATCTATGAAAGTGTTTATTTGCTGTAGGTAAGGTGTGTGCGAAGTGTAGGAAGTGCTGAAGTGTAGGAAGGTATTTCCCACGACTCAGTATTTTTGTCATAACTTGAAGTAGGAGCGTCAAACTTGAGTGAAACCACTGCCATTGGATGCGTCTTCTCGAGAGCTTCGAAATGCATATGCTATTCGTTATATTTGGAGCTCGGAGCTGGGAGAAAAGTCCAAAATACTGACGGCTGCTGCACCAAGTATCGTTTCGCCATGACCAACAGTTGAAGCTTGTTTGGATAAGTCTTTGCCTCATTTACACTCTTTGAGTAGTTCATTTGCATTGATCATTACATGATTGCATGTCCTCATACACTCGGCTAGGTTTGTATACTCTTTGGATTGATAATTAAAAGCGTGTATCCCCACTATATGCACTTGAGAGGGGATTGAGGTATAGTCTCTTTCTCCGCAAGTCCCTAAGTTGGTACTTAGGTCAACACACCATCTTTCCGAAGATAGGAGTGAAGATGTTGATGGTCCCTATTTGTCCAAGTATGGTATCCCTCTGTTCAAGGATACTCCCCATCTATCCAAGTATGGTTTTGCTAGTGTTTGTTTCTCTAGTGTAAGGATTGGAAATCTCTTCCATTGAGTGGAGATTGCTAATGACTTAGTTTTCTAGCTCTATTGCAAGGTGTCATTTAGCCACCCAGAACTGGAGAATGCATTTTCTAAGATTTAATTCCATTGAGTGATTTTATATCCAATCTTTTCCTAGAATCAGTGGTTCTATAAGATCTTCATCATGGCATACTAGGAGCTTTACCATCAAGGAGACATCTTTTATGAGGATGGAATTTCCACCTCACCCATCCAAGGGGTTTCCATACCTCTGAATCATATGAGGTATGCCTCAATTAGATTTACTTTTAGATCCATGTCTTGACATTAGGAATGCCTAATCACACTAGTTACTACACATGAATCAATCAAGGCCCTTATCTTCTTTGGCATAGTGCCTTGCCCTAACTTGACTGTAATAAATGGTTGTCTATCAACTATGACCTAGGGGAAGCATTCAACTTGTCCTGGCACATTGCCATGTGGTATATAGTGTGATCAACTCTATTGATGACACTCACTAGATGAAGCCCTCTATTCTAGCATTTGTATGTAGGTTAACACCTTCTCATTTTAATTTCATTCATTTAATGAATTCTAGAGCTTCATCATGAGCTTCTTCTTGAATTCTTTTCTTTTCCTCCTTATGCTTCTTTGCCAAGGTGAGTCATCTGAGCATATCCTCCGTCAAGGGTTCTTGATAGAGCTTGAATTTACAACCACTAATGTAATTTGGCATTACCTCTTCTTCCAAAATGGCTAACTACACTGCTCTACTCATTGAAAATCTATTGATAATCATAGTTTTGTAACAGCATTTCTCTAACTTTTGAATGTGTTGCTTTAGAGTATAGACCAATACTAAATCTCCAAATCTCAAGTCCTTGTCCTTCACATGCACATCGAAATAAGCCTTCTATCTATTCTTGGCTGCATAGATTCTTGCTCCTGCTCTTAGCCTAGTTTCTCCTAAGCATTCAAAATCCATAATCCCAGATGATAGCTCATGTCTTATCCATTGATGCTCTTGTGCAACCTAGAGAGTGGGTATCAAGAAGTCCAACGAAAGCACTTCATTCTGACCAAAGGCCATCAAAAAGGGGGTTGCATTGAGTACCATCTTGTAGGCCACTCTATATGCCCAAATAGCATGGTGTAACTATTTATCGCAGTCACAACATTTGTTTTCTACAAGCTTATTCAATACATTGCATAAGATTTTGTTAGTACTCTTTGCTTGTCCATTGGCCTCTAGATGATATGGTGCTTACGTCTTGTGAATCACCATAAAATCTTGCAATAGATATTCAATGACTTCATTTAGGAAATGAGTTCCTCGATCACTCACCAACTCTATAGGAAACTCATATATCATAAATGTTGAGATATCAAGCTCAACATGTGATGATCTAGGATGACATGTATCACTTTTTTCGTTTCTCTGACATGTATAGTGGTCACACCGGTATATGTCAGGGACACTTCATTGAACTGTATTAGATTTATCTACCGAGAATGATGGCACATTTTTTTCTTGCCAGCTCACTCATTCGCGAACATTAGGTTTTCCCTTATGTATTGAACTTTATATATTGCAGTAGTTGTATTCTTGTTTTCAAGTCATTCTTGTACATTCATTTTTTATGAAATAGAAGAAGAAGAAGAAGATCATTCTTCCTTGCCTCAATCTGAGTGTGCGCTTCTCTTTGATTGTGAGAGTGTATGTGTGAGCTCTCTTCCTTATCTCCTTCCTCATGACATGGTATCAGAGCCAGTGTGGCTGTAGAGAGCTCGTGGAGAAGGCTGACGGTGAAGAGTACATGAGAAGGCATGGAGAAAATGCGATTCACAAACGACCTCAAATTGCTACAAAAATTGGCATGAAGGTAGAAGACCTCAAAATATTTTCGATAGTTAGCCCTTTATGGTCACTCGTTTTTCTTAGATCAACATTTTGGAGCCATCTTGACCTTCCTTTCGAGCCCACAAGGTAGGACCCACAAAAAAACCACGTAAGTTTGCAAAATTGTAACTTGTGCACTATTTGAAAACACTCATATATTCTAGATCCAGAATTTCAAGCGATTTTGTGTAGTATTGATACACAAAAACTATGTTTTTTTGAGATCGAACTGTCACGTCATAGTGCAATAGTGTTCAAGTAGAGGTGATGCTTGTAGTGTTTTGCAGTGTTGTGAATTGCTGCACAAATGGCAAACACAGATGGAATGATTCAACTTATGAGCAATAAGTTGGACTAGAATAACTTCCATGCTTGGAGATTCAGAATGACGAATTTCCTGATGAGAAAAGGCTAGTGAAGGTACATCGAAGGAGAGAACGAAAATGCTCCATAGTTACCAGAGAGGAATCAGATTGCGGACCAGTTAAGATCATATGAGGAATGGAATCAAGGAGCACAAAAGGTAATGTATTGGCTATTTGTTAGCATACAGGATAGCATGATTGGGAACATACAAGATGCCAAGACTCTGAAAGAGGCTTGGAACAGTTTGGTCACATTGTATGAGACCAATACAAAGGCACAAAAATTGCAACTCAAGAACGAGCTGCATACATTGGAGAAGAAGGGCATGTCGGTAAGTAACTACACCCTGAAAATCAAAAGCATATGTGAGTCACTTGCATCTAATGGCATGAATGTAGATGATGGTAATGATAAGGTGGAAGTGTGCCTTTGTGGTTTAGGAGCTGCATATAAGCAGTTCAGAACTTCTATACAGACTAGAGAAAATATTCCGAATTTTGTTGATTTGGTATCCATGCTGATTATTGAAGAAAAGAATCTTGGTGAGGATTCAAACTCCCAAGGAAAGCCCAATTCTAAGCAGGTATTCTACTCTGGGAGAGGAAGAGGCAAACGTAGAGGCTTGAGAAGTGGAAGAGGAAACAGTAATCAAGACCAAGGTCAACAACAAAATCATGCAGGAGGAAGAGGATAGTTTTGAGGCAGGGGGAGCCAAAGAGGTCGCAGAAATTTCCAAAGAAATGATTCAGGTAATGATAGTAAAGGATGCTCGAATTGTGGTAAACCTGCACACTTTGAACATGATTGCAAGTTGAAGAATCAAAATAACAGAAGGCAGCAAAACAACTATGCATCCACAAGTGCAGATGATTCTGAGAACTTGTTCATGGTTCAACATCACATGATGAATACGATGTCTGTTGGTGTTTCAAAATCGAATGATAATGTCTGGTATGTTGATTCAGGTGCTTCAAATCACATGAGCAGTCATGCGGAATAGTTTAGTACTTTGCAAAAATTGCCAATTCCTAGATATGTTGAAATAGGTGATAACACATCACACCCTATCGAGCATACAGGAAACATAGCATGGTCTATGGAGGACGGGAAGGTAAAACATCTTGCTGAGGTGCTGCATGTTCCAAATGTAACAAAGAATCTGGTTTTGTTGGACAAATGGTTGACCAGGGATTACAAGTCAGGTTCAATGCTGATGGGTTATATGTAGAAGAATACAAACGGGATGGAACATTGATAGCCAAAGGAAACAAAGTGGGTAGGATGTTAACCTTAAATGTGAAAATTCATGAAATGAATGCAGCCATGTTTGCAAAAGGTGCAGGAATCATTGATGATATAGAGATCTCGCACAAACGGATTGGACATGCAAACTTGCAAAGGCTGAAATTGATGTAGTCAAAGGAGATTCTCCATGGACTACCAAATTTCAAGGTTGCAGAGATGCAAAAGATATGCGCAACATATCAATTTGGAAAATAGTCAAGAGCATCATTTCCACATGACAAGCATGTTAGTGAGAACGTACTAGTGTTTGGGGTCTTGCAAAGACCACATCTATGGGCGGTTCCAGGTTTTATGTTACTTTCATTGATGACCATACATGAAAAGTGTATGTATATTTCATGAAAGAGAAGAGTGAGGTGTTCACTCACTTCCAGATTTTTAAAGCTATGGTGGAAAAGTAGACAGGGAAGTATATTCAGACATTAAGATATGATGGACAAGGTGAATACATGTCAAATGAGTTTAGCAATTTTCAAAAAAATCATGGAATTCGGCATCAGTTTTCATGCAGGCACACACCACAATAGAATGGAGTTGCTGAAGGCAAAAATAGACATATTGCAGAAATAGAAAGAGCCTTGATGGTTGAGAAGAATATGCCTCATTGTTATTGGGCAGAAGTTGTTCATATTGCTATATACATCATGAAAAAAACTCCGACCGCTACTGTACATCAAGTTACACATGAAGAGAAGTTTACAGGTAAAAAGCCAAACTTATCACATTTGAAAGTTTTTGGTTGTATTGCATATGTACATGTTCCATATGAATTGAGGATGAAGCTTGGATCCAAAAGCAAAAAAGTGTGTCTTCATTGGATACTCCCTTGAGCAAAAGGGATATAAATGTTATAACCCACTCACAGGATAGGTGAAGGTGAGCAGAGATGTGGTATTTGATGAAATGTCAAGCTTCTATGCAGATGCCAAAGCGGATTGAATCTTGAACCAAATGACAAAGAAAATGTTGAAAAATCAAGTGCAGAATCTCAAGCTTTGAGTGGACCAGATGCATCACCAAGCAATAGTTCCAACTCAAATCCATGGAGTGGAAGATTGCATGGAAATTTCAGTCCAGAAAATTGATCAAATACATCCAAGAAAGGTAAAGAAAAGCTTTCTACTATTCATAAAACATGTGTAGGTTTTGAAGATGTTGATGGAGATTCAAACGATTCAGAAAAGAGTCTTGATGAGGAACTTGGATTGCCCTCTATGAAGACTCTAGGAGTAAGAAAGGCACATGCAGATGATACAAGGAGAAGTGGCCTAGGACCAAGAAGATCTGGGAGGATACGGAATTCAGTGCAATGATTGACATATGATAGTTACATGGCTCGTCATTGTGCTTACATGACAAAAGTAATACAAGATGTTGAACCTTCTTGTTTTGAAGATGCAATGTGAAATGTAGATTGGGAGAAAGCTATGGATGAGGAGATGGCTGCACTTTATGGAAATGATACATGGAAGTTGGTTCCATTGCCACAAGGAAAGAAACACATAGGCTACAAGTGGGTTTACAAGGTAAAGCACAATGCTGATGGTAGCATAAGAAGGTACAAAGCATGTCTGGTAGCAAAAGGATATGCGCAAACTTATGGCATTGATTACGAGGAAACATTCAGCCATGTAGCTAAAATGTCTACTGTTGGAACACTTGTTGCATTAGCTACAGCAAAAGGATGGACATTGCATTAGATGGATGTGAAGAATGCTTTACTACATGGTGAGTTACAGGAAGAAGTATACATGGACCAACCACAAGGATATGAAGATTCAAAGCATCCAAAATATGTTTGCAAGTTGCAAAAGGCTTTGTATGGGCTGAAGCAAGTGCCTCGTGCATGGCATGCAAGGATTGCTGATTACTTGAGCACCATTGGATTTTCTATGTGTGATGTAGATCATTCACTATATGCAAGGAATGGTGATGATGGCATCACAATTGTGGCTATCTATGTTGATGACTCGATTGTAGGTGGTGATAATGAAGAAAGCTTCAAAGAGGTAAAGCAACTTCTTATGCAAGAAGTTGACATGAAAGATCTTGGTGTGCTATGTTATTTCTTGGGCATTGAGTTTATACATACAGAAACAGGTATATGGATGTCGCAAAGGCAATATGCCTTGAATATGTTGCAAAAGTATGGTATGGATGATCGTAAGCCGAATTCTATGCCATTAGATTAGAATTTGAATTTAGATACTACATGAGGTGAAGCATTGGAAAATGCTACTATGTACAGGAAAATTGTGGGAAGTTTGATATATCTAACATTTACGAGGCCTGATCTAAGCTACACTGTTGGAGTCAATTTATGCAGGTTCCCAGGAAGCCACATTTGGATGCTCTGAGGCACACTCTACATTATGTGAGTGCTACTTTGGATTATGCATTGTTTTATGAAGCTGATGTAGATTTGCAGGTTCATGGATACACCGATGCATATTGGGCTGGTAATACTCTAGATAGAAGGTCTACTAGTGGCTTTCTATTCTCACTTGGAGGTGCATCTATTACATGGAGTAGCAAGAAGCAACCCACTATTGCTTTCTCGAGTACAGAGGCTGAGTATAGAGGTGTTGCAATGGCATCATGTGAGGCATCATAGCTAGAGATGCTACTTGCAGATTTAGGTGTGGAAGTGCAAAAGCCTATCACTATCTATTGTGATAATCTTAGCACTATACAATTAGCATGAAACCCTATTTTCATGCTAGAACAAAGCATATCAAGGTACATTATCACTTCATCATAGAGAAGGTATTAGCAGGCAATATTGATCTTGTTTATGTGAGAACAAATGAGCAGGTTGCTGATATTTTCACTAAAGCACTTGGAGCAGAGAACCTGAAGAAGTTTTGGATGATGCTTCGATTAGAGGACATGTGTTTGAGCTTGAGGGGGAGTGTTGAGATATCAAGCTAAAACATGTGATGATCCAGGATTATATATTGCAGTAGTTGTATTCTTGTTTTTAGGTCATTCTTGTACATTCCTCTTTTATGAAATAGAAGAAGAAGAAGAAGAAGATCATTCTTCCTTGCCTCAATCTGAGTGTGTGCTTCTTTGATTGTGAGTGTGTCTATGAGCTCTCTTCCTTATCTCCTTCCTCATGACAATAAAGACATTCTTGAGCAAGAATTTTTGTCATTGTTTGTGCATCATTCTTTCTAGTGGCATCGACTTCTACCCATTTGGTCAAATAATCCATGGCCACAATTATGTATTCAGCATGAGAACCTCTAGCAGGGGGATTAATGGGTCCTACAAAATATAGAGAAGGCCCATCCTCCCATCCTGGGTCTTAGTGGCATTTCGTCTCTTCGCATTGGATGTTGAGTTAGTTGACATGTGCCACATCTCTTCACATAGGTGTGTGCATCCATATGAAGAGTGGGCCACCATAATCGTGAAAAGAATATGGCTTTGATCACTCAAGCTGACCCGAAATGTCCTTCTACAACATGTTTGTGTGTAGTTTCTAGAATCTGTAGGTATTCGCTCTCATGGGAACATAGTCTTAGGTATATGTCTCATCCATGTCTGTATATACTATCATCAATGATTTTATAGCCTTGAGCCTCTTGCTCGAGACTTCTTCATCTTGCCAATGTCATCTCTCGTGGGAAGATTTTTTATTTTAGGAATTCGACTATTGAATTACTCCAATCAGACACTCAACACAAGTGGTATAATGTGGCATACACAACAGGAGGTCTACTAATGCAGAGTTGACACTGCTTGACCAACCTACAGACATCTGCTTCCATTGTTGGTCAATATACACCTAATCGATCCAATGTTTGTAGGGATCTATGTTTCAAGTGATGTTGCCCTAATGTACCTACATATGCGAGTGGCAATCATTTTTCATGCTCTTGTTCTCCTACACAACAAGATAGGATTCCTTGATCACACTATTTATAAATGCTTCCTGCCAATATTTGATATTTTTGTGATTTGACTATCTCATTCTCCTTAGTCATGACCATTGAATCCTTAGGTCCATATGTGAGGATAGGCACAAGTCGTTTAGCCCAATCTAGAACTACTTCTAGATTGAACATGTAAGTTTCAAGAAGTTCGTCTCACATTCCTTGCAGGGGTTCTCCAAAAGTCAATCGTGAAAGATGATCAGCCCGAAGGTGATTCTTTCCTTTCCTGACTACCACTTTGAAATCATATTCCATCAGTAAGAGAAACCATCGGACTCACCTTTCATTATTATAAGGCTTATTCACTAAGTAGAGTAATGCCTGGTGGTCAGTAAGGAAAAACTTATTTGCAAGAAAATAATGTATAAACATTTTGACCACATAGACCATACCTAAGCCTTGTCTCTTAGTAATAGTGTACTTCCTTTTTGTAGCATTTAATTTCCTACTCACATATGCAATTGGAAGATCTTTGTTCCCTTCCTTAGTTGGTTGTGTAATTGTAAGTGTCGGGATGAACATGGAACAATTTATTTGAGTCAAGTGTCGTCAAAATAAGGGTTGAGCACACTCGCCATTTCAGCTCATTAAAAGAAGTTTCACATTCCTCAATCCATTCAAAGTTAGCCAAGAGGTTGTACACAGGTTTAGCAATAATAGCATACATATGGATAAAACTTTGGTAGTACCCATAATGTCCCATAAATGTTTGTACTTCTTTAATTGTCATAGGTCTGGGTAACTCACCTATCACTCTCACCTTATCCTTGTCTGTAAATATACCATTCTTTGACACAATGTGGCCTAAAATTTTACCATCTAACCATGAATACACATTTCTCTAGCTTCATGCACACTTGATACTCTTAGCATTTATCAAAGATTTGCCTCGGTTCCAGGATGTGTGTTTGTCTTATGTGGGAATAGGTGCACAGATTGTCCACATAGACCTCTAAATTTTTCCTCAAGAAGCTCTTAAATGCATGGCATATTAAGCATTGAAAGGTAGCACGTGCATTTGTGAGTCCAAATGGCATCACCCAATATGCAAAGATACCCCACTCAAGCTGTCTTATATTGGTCTTCTGGGGAAATGGGTATTGATTGTAACCCAAAAATCCATCAAGGAAGTTGTAAACTTCCTTGCCTGGTACATGTTCAAGCAAGTGCTCAGTGATTGGTAATAGATAGCTATCTCTTATGGTAGCAACATTAAATTTCTTCAATTTAATGCACACGTGCAACTTCCCATTCTTTTTGGGGACTACAACAATGAGGGATATCCATTTTGTATGTTCTATTTCATAGATAAATTTTTCTTCAATCAAAGGATCAATTTCATCTTTTATTTCAGTTGCATAATTTTCATTGTACGTGTAAGGCTTTTGTTTAGTTGGCTTGGACTCTAGAGTCATGGGGATTGTATGAGAACAAAATTTTGGATCCACTCTGTTGGCAGTATACGGGAAGAAGCAAATACGGGCATACATGCAGATCTAGCACTAAGGCAACCCTTTATTTTTTTCCAAACCCCTACACCATTTAAAAGTGATTCTTATCACTAAAAACCCTTGTAAATATCATTTCACCTTTTTGTAGCTCCATTTTGTACAAGCCGAGGAGTCCCCGAGCTTGGGGAGCCTTAAAAGTAGTCGCCTGCCAATTTTCATATTTTTTAGATCTCGTTTGAGCCCTCAAATAAGCCCTGGAACCTAATTTTTAACTAGGCCGGACACTAGGTCTGGACAGGGCCAAAGCTAGTCAAAAACTATAAATAGAGCGAGAGAGCTCATTTTTGGGAGAGCTTCTTGTAGTTTTGAGCTTGTATGAGAACTTGGATGCAAAAGAATTGATTCCATTGTCTTACTCTCTTAGTTCTTGCCGTGTGTGCGCGTGTGTGTGTATGTGTGTGCATGTTAGTGTGCTTCTCACTCACACATTTGTGCCTTCACTTGCTCGAGGTCTTCACACCATCCTCATGTCTTCCCGGATTGACATTAAAGGAGGTGCTACTCATCACTGAGCTACACCAAATTTTGGCGCCGTTGCCGGGGATTCGAGCTTTGAGGACGAGCGTCTGATGGTAAGACGTAGAGAGGACGCGTTGGAATGGTAAGTAGTAGGTAAATTTCTGGTTTTCTTCTCCATCTCCATCTCCACCTCCATCTCCACCTCCACCTCCTTCTCCACTACATATTCCCTCTTCCTTGTCATTCTCCTCATTTGTTGTGTGCGAGTTTGAGAGAGAGGGAGCACGTGCATTTGTGTTGTGTGTTTTTTGCATGTTTCTTGCAGGTACTAGCTCCATCACCATCTCCAGCAAGCCCAACAGGTATAGAATCTTTCTACACAGGCCTCGAGGTGTCGAGCTCGAGCTATCACGACACGACACTTCAAAAACTTCGGCTAATCACGTTTTTGAGTGCACCACGACGCTGCGCACGCCGAGAGCACCTAGGATCACAAGACAAAACCACAAAATTCACCATAGCTCGACCTATCGCGACACCTCGAGGTATCGTGACACTCACGACTTATCGCGACACCTCGGAGTATCGCGACACTTCCACCTATCGCGACACCTCGGAGTATCGCGACACACCGACCCCACCTATCGCGACACCTCGGAGTATCGCGACACTTCCACCTATCGCGACACCTCGGAGTATCGCGACACTCCCAAGTATCGCGACACTCCCAAGTATCGCGACACTCCCAAGTATCGCGACACTTCCAACTATCGCGACACCTCGGAGTATCGCGACACTTCCAAGTATCGCAACACTTCCACCTATCACGACACCTCGGAGTATCGCGACACTCCCAAGTATCGCGACACTTCCACCTATCGCGACACACCGACCCGACCTATCGCGATACACGGCCTTAACGCATTAAAAATTTTAGGGTTAATCTTGAGTGAATTGAGGTATAGTTGGGCTTAATTTTAGGCACCTTGGTATAACATTAGAGCCTTAGGAGTGGGCAAAAGACCTAGAAATCAGAGAGGGATCTCCTGAACCCTGAGAGCCTGTTTTGACCCCTAAGTGCCTGAATGGCCATAACTTCGCCATACGAACTCCGATTGAGGAGATTTTGGTCTCGTTGGAAAGCTTGTTGAGAATCCTACGTGGACCTCGACTGGTTTTTGTAAGAATCATATGCGGAGTTTTAGAACAAGTATTTTTAAGTTGGCCTTTAGGTGGGACTAAGTGGCCATAAGGATTTGGGGGTACAGTGAGTTACTCCAGGGGGGCCTGTAAATGTTGATGTGTGTCTTTCAATCCCTTGTGGTAATAGAGCTATATTGACTTGTGAACTTTTGCAGGAACGTTGTGTGCAAGCAAGGCATTCCAAGGGAAGCTAGCAAGGGTGAGTACCAAGCTTGGGAGGAGGCTTCCTGGGCTTGTGCAGAAGTCTGAGCAGCCAGAGAATTGAGGTTGGAAGTTCTCTCAACCCTCCTTTGTCAATTCCTAGCTTAGGCTAAGCACGACTTAGGTGTGGTGATTAATTAGGGCTACGATAGGCATGATTCAAGTCCAAGAGAACTAATCAACTAAGTGCAAGCATTAAGTAGGGCTTAAGTGCGAAAACCCTAAAGGATTAAAGTAACCTTGAATCGATCACTTATCAAGTGCGAAATTCATTTAAGTACTCCTGACGACGTGATATCAGACAAGATCATAAACAAAATAATCAACTAAAAAGAACAAAGTGATTTGTGTTAAATAACCTGCAACGAGAGTGTACTTGGGACCAAGGGGGTAGAGAAACCAGGCATATGAACCTTAGGTCAGGTAGACACTTAGGTAGAGACAGACAAAGCCTCAGATCTTCTAAAGCTAGTGTCAATCACACTGCTAGGTCTTGGGCCCAGCAGTTGAGTGATTACCCATACACCCCACGATCAGAAACAAGTGATTCTGAAATGTCCTATCACATGGAGAGACCAGTAGGTAGTTCAGGGTTGGCTTATCTAGAAAAGCCAGAAGGACCTTACAAGACTCAATTGGAATACATCAGGACTAATCATCTAGGTGCTCGCATCTACGAAGATGGCCTGAGAAGATCTGTGGTCCAGATTAAGAACCTCAATCAACCCCATGGACTAGACCACCCAGTAGTCAAGTTTGAGAATGGAGCATACCTAGATAAAGAGGGGACTATATATGTAGTCACCACTCTTCCAGATAGAACTGACGAGTTTGGAAACGTGATTGCACAAACCGATATGGGTGATATAGAGCAAGGAAATTTAGAGAGAGAGCCGAGAACTCCCCGCGGTAAATCAGTCTTGACCAGAATCATGACTCCAGAATGGATTCCCCAGGATAATAAAAGCATAGATTTACTTTTAAATCGAGAAACCGATGAGGCCTTTTTGAGGTATAAGCCTACCTTGTCTCATGAAGTAGGTGCTCTCACAATCTATGAGTTTAAGGACCCTGATAGTCCAGGCAAAGTAACCTACTTAGACAATACATCAGAGAGGATCTTCGTGGTCACCGAGCATGGCAGACATGCCTACACATGGAAGGGTGAATTTTTTTTTCCCCAGCCTCGGACTAATGTGTCATACAGTCACCAAGGAGCTGGGACCTCCCAAGCTCATGGAGCTCAAAGAGATAGAAGTAGAGACAAACTTGAGGTAAGTTTTGCCAACTCCCTGGGAAGAGAAAGAACGGGAACGAAAAGGAATTGGGTGGAACCTGAGGGACATAGAACCCCATGGAATCAAAGGAATGCTGACGATTTCCCTTTGCCAAGAACAAGAGAACACACTAGAACCCTAAGACCAACTCAACTGGTAAAGTCCATGAAGAACTACTTCGATGGCACTGGAGACCCTTATGACCATGTGGCAGAATTTAGGCAAGTCTTGAAAGCTGAACAGGTAGAGGATCTATTCACACAATATAATGCTTTTGGTCTAACCCTTAGGAACACTGCCCTCACGTGGTTCCAACCACTGAACGAGAGGCATTTGAGAAACATAGACCAGCTCTTAGAGGCATTTATCATTGAATTTTCTAAGAGTGGAATCAGGCACAACACTTCCTCACTAATTCATAGCTTCAAGCAAACACCTCAAGAGACGGTCAGACTAGCTGGAAGATGGTTTAGGCAATACCTAGAGAGATGCCCGATGCCTGAGTTACCCACACAAGCCAAGCAAGTGGCCTTGTTCTTAGATGGATTGTTGATCACCAAGCTCAGGTCATATGTGTATCTGAAGGACCCCAGAACGATAGAAGAGTGCATGCGCATGTGCATAGACATTGAGGACAATCTAGGTGAGGAGTTAGAACTAACAAAAATCTATAAGGATTCTGATAGCTCTAGTAGCCTCACCACTGGTCAATCCACATCCATTGAGGAACTTGCAGAGAAGGTAGCTCAAAAACTAGGTGTCTCTAGCAAACAAATTCCGAGATTTGCCCCAGTTAAGCGGTGTTACACTTGTGGCGGTGACCATATGGCAAATGTATGTCCCATTATGGCCCAACCCCAGGCGAATCCTAGTAGCCAGTACTGCACCATAGAGCGAAGGTACACCAACCACACTGCACAAGACTGCCCATATAACAAACAAACTGTTAGGCAAAATTACCCTCAGCCATATCCACAACAGGGTAGATATCAGAATCAGTACCCACCACAACAGTACAACAGACCACAGCAAACTTATCAGCCACCTTATCAAGGGTAGCAGAGACCTCAACCAGTCCTAGTGCAGCAACCCCCTGCTCCACCCAATGTGATCCCAGTGAAGTATGCATCTGCTGAAGAAAATATGAACAGAGCCATAGTCCCAGTCACCCCATTGCTATCAGACAGTGATCCAAGTGACCATAGTTTTGACTCCACACATATTGATAGCCCACAGGCTTACTACATGCAGTCACCCGAGCATAACGAGTCATACTATTATGAGGACCCAAGTGAAAATAGTGGGGAGCCTGAGTATGCTAATGTCATGTACACCAACCCCAACTCTAGACCTCAACCTAGGCAGGTCGACCCCCATTTCCTAGAGGACCATGCTTCAGATGTCAGGCAGATCACCTTATACGGGATTGTCCATTGCCTATCCCTACACAACCCCAACCAGTAACAATTCAGGGTTTTTGTCAAGACTGCGGAAAAGAGCATCTCCTATGAGACTGCCCAAAGAACCCTAATAACATGCCTAAAATCACTCCTATCAATGTTGTTGGGTTAGTTGTAGACTCCACAGGGAGTGTGACTTCCACTGCACCTATGCAAGTGATCACAAGAGCCCAAGCACTACAACAAAAGCAAGGTGTTGGTCAGGAAAAGAGCCCCGAGGTGAGTGAAACAGAGAGCATAACCAAAAAGAGGACTAGAGCCTGGAAGGATAGTCGTGAAAGAATGAAAAGGCAATGGGCAAAAAAGATGAGTGAACTCGAAGAAAGCTTGAGAGAAACCAAAGCAAAGATAAGTGAACTCGCATCTCAAAACCACTCTCACACCACCCCTCCACCACCTTTCCCTTTACCCGCCAATCCATCTTCCTCCATTCCCCAACCTTTCAATACACCACCCTTAACCCACCCACCACCCAGAGTAGGATCCGTCCTAGCCGATCCCACTCCCGAGGACCTAAACATGATGCTTAGAGCATATCAGGCCAGAATCCAAGAAGGGCCAAACGTAACTGATCATGAAAAGTGTTACCCTAGAGCCGAACTAGAGCTAGAACGAACCAAAATTTGTGTTGAGATGGTGGAATTGGCTCAGAGTATGTTTGAAGCCAGTCGCCTCTTTAACATCTCTAGTTCAGCTAAGACGCAGTTACACTTTGATGGACTGCTAGAACAAATAGAGAGGCTAATTGCACAATCAGAAAAGGAACCCGCCTCTCAAAATAAGGGCAAGGCAAGTGAGAACGTGAGCCTACCTCCCCAAGAAGCCTACGTGCCTAACTCTACGGAGCCAGACACATCATCTTCTATGAATCGGTTCACACCAGAATTCCTACGAGAGATTCAAGAAGACAAATGGGCTAAAGAAAGTGAAGTCCCTCCTCCCATTGAACTTGTGGATGATGCACACGATCAATTCCCACAGGACATCCCATCCATTTATGAGGAGCATGAGAGCACCCACTCTCAAGAGAGATTAGACTTTGAGTCTAATTCTCTACAAGAATTACCACATTCCATAGGCCCATGGGAAACCAAGTCTACTTGTCTGAGAGCACCCACCGTCATGATAAGAAATGAAGATTCTATCATACCTAGGAATACAGAGGTAGTAAAGAACACTAAAGTGCAGTGCAATCTCACTTTAGAAGAGCTACTCAAAGTTAAGCCAGAAGTGTGGAAACAGGTAGCCAAACAAGTGCCAGACATAGCGAAATCGCGCTCCCAAGTAGGATCTCATAGAACAGTGCATGAAATACCATTGGATAAGATAAGAGACATGAGTGAAGGAGAAGAAGGAAATACCTATCTCCCAGTTACCCATCAAGGTTACACAACCAAGGCGATTTTGGACTCAGGTGCAGGAGTTGCAATTGCTACAACTTCCCTTTGGAAGCGATGGGGCAAGCCAGCACTCCGACTGACGAGAATGAAATTGCAGATGGCCGATGGTCATATTGAGAGGCCCTTAGGATTGCTAGAAGGAATAACTCTCACTACATGTGGGGTTGAGTTTGAGCATACTTTTGCTATATGCGACTTTAGCAAGAACCAAGCCTACGAGATGATTTTGGGAAGGCCATTTATGCGGCACTTGCAAGTAGTCCAGGATTGGGGAACCAATTCCTTGTATTTGCAACATCTAGGTGTTACAACCAAAGTCAATCTCAAGGATTACTCTCATAGGGACGTACCGCCTATTCAATGGAATCCCATCCATAGAGCCAAAGAGGAGACTGAGTCTGTGCATTCCATAGGATCCGGATCCTCGTGGATGCATGAAGACACCCACTTATGGATGTGTAAGGTAGCAGTAGAAGAAGAGAAGAGAGAGAAAGCTAGAGAGGTAGGTGCAAAAGAAAACCATAGATCAATTCAAGACCCAGCCTATGCACCTGTAGTCTTTCCTGATGAGGAATTTGAACCCCATGGCTGGGCAGAAATCCTAGCAACAATGGACGTAGCCATCAATGAGGAACAATGGACACCCCACTGTGATGAAGATGGCTATGACATTTCAGTCTTCTCCATAGAGCCAATCATGGGAGAGGCAGTGTTAGAAGAGTGTGAACCTAGCCCTGATGCATTTGAGGATGCAAGTGACTCTGATCTAGAGTCAATCATTATGGACCCACCCTTTGCATCAAATGAAGAATACTTCTATGAAGTAGAATTTCAACCCCAGAGGCACGGAGAGCTTACAAATGACGTAAGATTAGCCACACATGTGACCCCGAAGGAAGAAGGAAAGAAAAGAAAGAAGAGAGCAGTCACAACAAAAGAGGAAGAATCTTTGTTTGAGGTCCCGGAAAATTTTAAGAAATATGAGATAGATGACAGGAGAGTCATGATCAGAATGCCTAAACGGGAGGCACAATCAGGAGAGGCCTATGATAACAAAGAAACCACCAAAAAAATAGTGGTAGCCCTAGAAGAGGGAGAGGAGAGATGTACTTATATAGGACATGACCTGACAGAAGAAGAAGAGCGGGAACTGGTAGCCTTGCTAAGAGAATACAGGGATGTATTCGCATGGAGCTACAAGGACCTGAAGGGCGTTGACCCCGACATATGCTCACACACTATTCCCATGATCGCAGATGCCAAACCCTCTAAGCAGAAGCCCTACACATACAACGATAACTATGCTGCTAAGATCAAAGAGGAGATAGATAGACTGGTTGAAGCTGGATTCATCTATGAAATTGAGCACACTAAATGGGTATCCCCCATTGTAGTGGTGCCCAAGAAGAACGGCAGATTACGAGTATGCATTAACTTGAAGAAGGTTAATGCAGCCACTATCAGAGATAGTTATCCGCTTCCTATCACTGAGCATCTATTAGAAAGGGTAGCAGGCAAGGAAGTGTACAGCTTCCTGGATGGGTTTTCGGGCTACAATCAAGTAGCCATTGCTCCAGAGGATCAGCATAAGACGACTTTTGCCACAGAGTGGGGCATATTTGCCTTTCGGGTAATGCCATTCGGGCTTACTAATGCACCTGCTACCTTTCAAAGATTGATGTGTCACGTGTTTAAAGAATTCTTGAGGAAGAATTTGGAAGTCTATGTTGATGATCTTTGCGCTCATTCCAACATTAGACAGACCCATATACCTGAACTCAGACAGATCTTTGATAAATGCAGAGAATATCAAGTTTGCCTGAACCCAGAAAAGTGTGTTTTCATGGTCAGGCAAGGCAAAATTCTAGGTCACATAGTGTCCAAGAACGGCATATCCATTGACGAAGAGAAAGTGAGAGCCATTGCAGAACTACCTAGGCCAAAGAACGTCAAGGAAGTATAGGCTTTCATGGGGCATTGTGGTTACTACCGCCGGTTCATCCACATGTATGCTGTCATTGCAAAGCCCATGTACGGACTTTTGACTAACTTTGAGTGGACTGAGGAATGTGAGAATTCCTTCCAGGAGCTTAAACGAAGATTATGTTCAACACCAATCTTGACCACACCAGATTGGAGCAAGCCATTCCATGTTCATGTGGATGCCTTCAATTATGCTATTGGATGTGTACTTGCACAACCTACGGGTGAAGGGAACATGGATCTCCCTATTGCCTATGCCAGTAGACAGTTGAATGCTGTTGAACGGAACTACACAACCACCGAACGAGAAGGATTAGGCATGGTATATGCAGTTAAAAAGTTTAGACATTATTTGCTTGCAAATAAGTTCAAATTTTTTACTGATCACCAAGCTCTACTGTACCTGGTGAACAAGCCATGTAATACAGGCAGATTAGTAAGATGGTTTCTCTTACTAATGGAATATGACTTTGAGGTAGTAGTGAGGAAAGGCAGGACTCATTTGAGAGCAGACCATCTCTCTAGGCTCACATCTGGAGAGGCCCCATAAGGAGTATCAGATGACTTACCTGATGCTTACTTATTTAATTTAGAAGTGGTGCCGCAGTGGGCTAAGCCATTGGTGCCAGTATTGATATACGGGCCTAACCACCCAGTAATAGCCACACAGAATAGAGAGGTAGTAAAAGCCCAAAAGTACCACATCATGGCTGGAAGTATGTACAAGCACACAGATCAAGGGATCTTGGCTTGTTGTGTAGAAGAGGACGAGTACGCTAAGTGGTTGCAATTAGCACATGTAGGTGCATTAGAGCAACATTACTCTAAACAACGAACCCTACAGACCCTGAGAAGACTAGGAGTGCATTGATCGACTATAGAAGCTGCTGTCCAGAAGTTGTGCAAGGAATGCCCAATCTGCTGCACTAAACCACCTGTGGAACATGCCACTCTTTATCAAGTGTCCATAGTGCCGGATTGGAGTGAACCCCTAGTATCCTTCCTGAAGACGAAAACATTCCCTCCAGACATGACTCTGACGAGGCAAAGAATTCTAGAACAATAAGCCCTAGATTACTCACTCATTGGTGATAATCTATATAAGCGTGGAAAAGATGGATACCTGAGACTATGTGTTCATGAGAGTGAATATCTAAAGATCTTGGAAACTGCTCACCAGGGTGTAGCAGGAGGACACTTTGGTCCAGATAGGGTGATCAAAGCAATTCTATTTGCAGGATTTTGGTGGCCCACCCTTCACATGGATGCACATACCTACGTGAAGAGGTGTGAGATTTGTCAGCGAACCCAGTATCCTATACGCAAAGATGAGATGCCACTGAAGCCTATGATGGGCGGACGTGCATTCTCTAAGTGGGGAATAGACTTTGTAGGTCCTATTAATCCCCCAGCTAAGGGCTCACATGCTGAGTATATCATCGTGGCCACAGACTATCTAACCAAGTGGGTAGAAGTGAAAGCCACTACAAAAAATGATGCTCAAACAACAGCAAAGTTCTTATTTGAAAATGTGTTCACGAGGTACGGATTGCCAATAGAGTTGGTGAGTGATAGAGGCACACACTTCTTGAATGAAGTCATAGAAAACCTTCTCCAAGAATTCTTGGTGATACATAAGAAGTCTGCCCCCTATCATCCACAAGCTAATGGCCAGGCTGAGAGTACAAATAAGATCTTATGCAATGTATTGACGAAATTAGTGAACAATAAACGCTCTGATTGGGACAAACAGCTACACCATGCTATTTGGGCATACCGAGTGGCCTATAAAACGGTACTCCATGCCACACCCTTTCAGATGGTGTTTGGTCAGAATGCGGTGCTACCCTTGGACTTCTTGATACCTACATTGAAAGTAGCACAAGAGCATGACTGGACAGGCCATGAACTCTCCTCTCGAATCTTTGATCTTGAACGTCTAGGCGAGACACGATTGAGAGCTGCAGCAGGAATCTATGCAGCGAAGAAGAGGCAAAAGGCATACTTTGATACACATGTGAAGGATAAAGGCTTGAAAGCAGGAGACCTAGTCCTAGTCTACACATTGAAGCAGCATGCACGAAAATTAGAGAAGAGAGGCTATGGACCTATGATCATAAATAGGATTTCAACTAGTGGGGCAGTACAACTAGCCACTTTGGAGGGCGATATTCTCCCTAGCTACATAAGCGGATGTAGAGTCAAGTTATACCAAGAACCCTTGACTGAAGAGATGTTAACTCGGCTCAACACTGCCAAGAAACGTAAAGAGGAGGAAAAACGAATTCGAGAAGAAGCACAGACAGAGGCCTTAGAGCGCATCCGACGAATGAAATTGAGGAGGCAAGGGAGAGATCAGCCTATGATTGACACTCAAGAGTCTCCAGGCTATCACATGGCCATGTGTGAGGCTTCAAGTGAACGTGCCCATAGGATAGTGGATCGACGACCTTTTGTGACCCTAGAAGTTGGACAAGGAGGCAGCGCAAGGACCGTAAGAGCTTTAATTGATTCAGGTGCAACCACTAGTGCAGTTCGGCTTTCTTATTGCCAGCAGCTGCAATTGGAGGTAAAACCCCTAGAAGCATATCTGATAGGATTAGGAGGTGTTGAAACCCCTTGCATGGGAGAGGTGGAACTTCCCCTCTACATACAAGAGGTCCTCATGCCAGCAAAAGTGCTAGTATGTGAAGACGAGGATCTTACTGAACCTCTGGTCTTGGGCCAAGATTGGATCTATGATCACGCAGTCAACCTCAACCTAAGAAGTGGACTTCTTTAGGCTTGGGTAGGCCAAAGCCGTCTTACGATTGAATTAGAAAATCAAGCACTCAAACCAATAGAACAGGCACCAACTCCTGGTCCCTCCAGGAATCCACATAAAGATAATGATGTTGTTCTTGTCCAAAGTTCTATGGTGCAGAGGATTGTCAATCTTACCAAAGGTACAGGAGTCAATGAGGAGTTCGCAGCTGGGCCAAAGGAGATTCTAAACATGCAGACCAAACATCATACAACACGAAGGAGGCCGCTGATCAAGAGGCAGGAGCGCCAACCAATGCAACTCGGAGTACCTCGTGGCACGAAGCAGATCTGGATACGCAAGGATGGAAAACCCACAACTCTAATAGCAGACTCTCGAGGAGGCAACAAACAAGCCACATCATCATGGACACAAGTGAAGGAGTACCCTAGGCAACCTCCTAGGAGCACCACGTCTATTTGGGTCCCTAAACGGTTAATGAAGGCTAGCCCCAATCCTAGACACATATGGGTGCCCAAGGCCTGTTTACGAGCCCAAATAGCTCCAACTCTAGTTACTGGCATAATTCAACACTCACAAGTCCTCTCGACTAACAACGCAGGAACTCTACCTAAATACCACCTTGAACCACACTCAGTCAAACCAAGGAATGTCTGGAAATGGATGCCCAAAAGGTCCCAAATCCATCACACTCTAGTTCATAAATCTCTACCTGTCCTTAGCTCTAAGAGCTACGAATCCCCTATCAAAGTTTGGAGACTTAAACCATGTATCAAACCCCCTGACCCAATTTTGTAAATCCATCCACTCTGAAATAGGTGCATCCTGAGTCCATTGCATAACCAAAGTGTGCATCTAGGATAACACTAACCTCTAATAACCACTCACATCTATCACAAACACTTCACCACTAACCATCGGGATTGTCATATTAGTATTGTGGAGGGAACACCGTTATATCCTGTTTCCTATGCAACACTAATGTGCTTTCTTCTTCCAGCAGATAAGCATCAACTACTGCAAGGAGTCTCATGGCAGCAACAGCAGGAACAAGCTCCCAGGCAGGCACTAGCACTCAAATTAATTGGGATACCATGCCTGTGGAAGCTCCCTTGACAGCAAGACCTGAAGAACTTCTGCATGTAAGAAGAATTCCCATTCTGGATCCACCAAGTGGACTGACAGAAAGAGTGAAAGGGCACTCGCATTGGTTCAATGAGATGCCAGGCGACTTGGGCGATGCTGATCATATTTGGTACAGAGAAGACATAAGATGACAGAAGAGGCGAATAGAGCCCTAGTGAACCAAATGCTGCAAGCCGAGAATGTAGACTCACATTTTGTTGAATAATTGAATATGTTGGCGGACACATGTGGGATCGAGGAAGCAATGAGGACAATGGTCTATTGGGAGAACCCTGCCTATGATCAACGAAGGATTGATACACGACCACGGCGGGGAAAAATGATTCAAATGGAAGTCTCTACCGCATTGCCTACCACAATTTCAGAGGATGTTCACATGACTAGCTTAAGTCCCACTGATGAACAAGATGTAAATACACAGGTACCATCTCCACCGTCACCCTCCATCCAGCCCTCAGAGCCCTTCTCCACTAATCTTTCTGCCCAACCGATATCCACCCATGGTGAAACCATTGTACATACCTCCGGTTTTACATCCTTCCCTTTACCCACACCCATCACTTCTGCCCAAATTTTTGAACCCCACACAGGTCATCCTGCCACCGATCAAACCATAATAGGTCACCCTTCCTATCTCCCCGCCCTTAGACAACCACTTGCCACTAGCCAGACCTTATCCCATCCTTTTCCATTCACCCACACATTTCCTCTCTCCCAAACCCTATCCACCACTTCCCTTGTAACCCCCTCAGAATCTACCCAAGTCACCCAACCTTCATTCTGGACAAACCTTGTAAATATACTCCAACAAGTTGAGAATTATAATAAAAAGTCCCTTCCCCAACCCAACTTCCCCACATTCAGTGCCATCACTAACACACCACCCACCATTCTTGTATTCACAATTCACACTTCACACACTATCACGTCCGATCCCATGGACATTTCACCATCCACCGGAGCACCCACCACCTCATTTGTTCCAACAGCATCACAACTCACTTCACTCATATGCACATCATCCACTTTGCCCTTACCCATCCCCCGTCCCCTTGCATCTTCCACCTCTAACCCCACATTCACATCATTTAGTCATGCACTAGACACAATGTTCGACGCGGCCACACAAATTAAACAAGAATATAAATTACTGGAAGAGCATAACAATGAGCTTTGCAATCTCTCGGCACAACTCCAGGAGCATGTCAATGCCTTGGAGTTCAGCAATACGGCGTCACAAAACGAAATTTCCGCTCTCAAACAATCAAATGCACAGATGGAAGCCAGGTATACAGAATCAAGTAAGACTATGGAGGAACAGCTCCGAGATCAAATGGGCCGCAATGCGAGACTTCAGCGCAACATGGCCCTACTACGCCGCCATCTAGCAGCGACTCAAGAAGAGAACCGAAGGCTACAACAACAAAACCAGGAGAACCTAGAAGCGGCCATGGAAAATGCCTCGGAAGCACCTATAGACCCTGCAAAATTCCAGGCTATCCCCTCAGAGCAAATTCAACAGGTTTTAGAAGGTTATGCAACCCTCTTGGAAGCCCATGATCAGTTGGCAGACCAGATAAAGGAACTACAAGGATCCGAAGTACCGACAACACACCCACCCATACCTAAAGAGACGGTCGATGCCGCTACTTCGCCAGAACCTGAACCTTCAACGAACAGTGAGGTACTTGAGCTACGGCAACAGATTGCAGAGTTGAAAATCAAGTTGTTACAATATGAACGACCTCCTTCCCCACCTGAGCAGCCCATAGAAGAAGAAGCAATTATTATTCCAGTGGAGGAAGCATTTGAAGAGAACTATGAGCCTCAACCACTTCCAGGAGGACGAATCACGGAGGAAGGGCAAGATACCTATGAGGAACCTCCATCAGCCTAGATGAAACAAGTAGAAGAAATGGGGAAAACTCATCAGGAACGTGTCTCCACTCAGATGCTAGCAATGAAGGCCATTGAGGAAACCATACTTCAATCTGACTATTTCAGGCACCTTGCTCCTAGACGACTCATCACGAGCTCCAAATTACAATATAAACCATATTTTGTATTGTTGGCCGACTACAACGCAGAGATCAAAAGAGTCACCAACAAGTGCCCTACTTTCGCCACCCAGTTCGAACCAGACGATATACCAGAGGTAGCCAGAAAAGGGGCTATATTCCAACCTACTTGGAGGCAAAGATTACTTGAAACATACCCGGAAATGCTTAGAACATGGGATCACGCTCCCATGCATTTGAAGTATAACCCTTGTTATGGGCCAGTACAAAGAAGAAGATCATGGAAAGCCTTCGCCATCAAGGTTCAGAACAATGTAAATTGTAAAAAATGGCTCAATTACCCCGCCATTGCACCCCCAACCGGCACCCCCACAGTATCATACATGATAGCAACCATCAGACATTGGATGCCACGCCTCCACCCCATGCCAGATGTAGCTGCCCAGATGATGCTCAAGATATTCGATATGATGCAGGTTGTGCTCAAAACTTTCCGCAATGTATGTCATATTCAACCTCCGATTCTCGGGTTTGTTAATGGTAATTATGACCTGCTATACGATATGAGCACCACCCCGAGCATACGAGTTGCTTATGCATGGCACGCACGCATCAGATATCTCCCTGCCTGCTACAAGCAAACTTTCGATGATATGTTCACCACAGGGTTCTGGGAAGCACACTCAGAGGTGTTCGCGCCAAGGCCCACCCATTTGTTACACCTCTTTGCATGCGAACAAACAATGCACTCAGAACTCTACACAACGCCACAGCCGGACATACCGGGCGCAGTCAATTGGGATACCCTTCAGAGAGACCTGATCCTAGGGCTGCGAATCAAAGAACATGATGTGGCAGTTGACATTCTCCAAGACTATATTGACCAAACCGCAGATCAAAGGTCTACCAGAGGCGACAGACGCTAGGGGGGGGAGAGTGTTGGCAGTATACGGGAAGAAGCAAATACGGGCATACATGCAGATCTAGCACTAAGGCAACCCTTTATTTTTTTCCAAACCCCTACACCATTTAAAAGTGATTCTTATCACTAAAAACCCTTGTAAATATCATTTCACCTTTTTGTAGCTCCATTTTGTACAAGCCGAGGAGTCCTAGAGCTTGGGAGCCTTAGAAGTAGTCGCCTGCCAATTTTCATATTTTTTAGATCTCGTTTGAGCCCTCAAATAAGCCCTGGAACCTAATTTTTAACTAGGCCGGACACTAGGTCTGGACAGGGCCAAAGCTAGTCAAAAACTATAAATAGAGCGAGAGAGCTCATTTTTGGGAGAGCTTCTTGTAGTTTTGAGCTTGTATGAGAATTTGGATGCAAAAGAATTGATTCCATTGTCTTACTCTCTTTGTTCTTGCCGTGTGTGCGCGCGTGTGTGTATGTGTGTGCATGTTAGTGTGCTTCTCACTCACACATTTGTGCCTTCACTTGCTCGAGGTCTTCACACCATCCTCATGTCTTCCCGGATTGACATTAAAGGAGGTGCTACTCATCACTGAGCTACACACTCCTTCTAAACTCCTAAAGCTCCAAGCAAACACATCTCTATACTCTCTTAGTAATGCAAGCAACTCTTATTCCTATTCTTGACTTAAATCAGGTCCTGTATGAGTGCACCTTCATTATCCTTCTTCAAACATGATCACAATCTTTTTAGTCTATTCTCAGTTATCATAAGTTTCTCCCATGAAGCCTTCTTTTTTAGGAATTTTTATGATGATTTTTCTATCCTCGGCTTCATATTTCTTGAAAACTTTTGGCACTTCAAACAATGATTCTAGATCTTCTTCTTGTGTGTGAGGCTTTCTTCACTCCTTCTTCTTCTCAAGCTTGGTTTTTTTTGTCTAGTTAACAACTTCTCTCAATTACGCTCAACTTGATCATGCGTTTTAACTTCTACCAAGTATAGATATTTGTCTTCTAAAGATCAAAAGGGCTCCATGATCATGGATTCTAAGTCCTCATCACTTACTTTGCTGACTCCTCGATTACATTGTCACCTTGATCTAAGACAAGCTCAAACATAGGAGTTCTACCATGAAGATTGAACTATCATAACCATCCTCATCACAATGTGGTGTCCATTGTTCCTCATTCATTGCTATGTCCATGTGTCTAATATCTATGCCCATGCATGAGGTTCAAACTCTTCATGTAGAAATATCATAGGTGCATAGGTTGGGTCTTGGATGGATCTAGGGTGTTGCATAGCACCTAAGTTTCTGGCTTCTAGCCTCTTCTCCTCGTCTACTATGCTTTGCACATCCATAAATGTGTGTTCTCATGCAACCATGAAGGGTTTGATCCTATGGATTGCACTAACTCCATCTCCTCATTGGTTCTATGGATGGTATTCCATTTTAATGGAGGTACATTGCAATGGGAATAATCCTTAGGATTGACTTTGGTGGTTACCCCTAAGTGTTGAAAGTACAAGGAATTGGTTACCCAATCCTCCACTATTTGCAATTGTCTCATGAATGGTCATCCCAAAATCATCTCATAGGCGTGGTTCTTTCCAAACTCATAGATGGAAATGCTACACTCAAACTCTACACCACAAGTCAGCAAACCCAAAGGCTTCTCTATATGACCATCCACCATTTGCAACTTCATTCTACTGGGTCTTAGAACTAGCTTGTCCCATCATTTCCATAAGGAAGTATTGGTAATGGCGACTCCTACTCCTGAATCTAAAATTGCCTTGATGATATAGCCTTGGTATGAGATGGGTAGATAGGTATTCCCCTCTTCTCCTTCACTCAGATATCCTATATTATCTATGGGTATTTTGGGCTAATTCCTTTGTGATCCTTTCGAAGAGCATGCATTATCAACTTTTGGCAGTTGGCTTGCTACATGCTTCCACAACTTAGGTTTGACTTTTCTTGGAGTTTGAGGTCTATGAAAGCACGCAAACAACACAAGGAAGAAGAAGAAGCTTGGAGCACAACACACAGTACTGAATGTATTACAAGGAGAATGTACAAATATAGGTGACCCATTAAGGTTATATGCGTATATAGAAGTCTTATCGTTAGTGTCCATGTGAAAGGCCAAATGGCCACTGGACACTTCTTTGTATATGTTCTTTAATAAAACATACAGTGGCCTGGTCAGTCATAGACTGTAAGTTCGGCCGCATTTGTAAGACCTAAGAAGTCTGTCTTTGTGCTCCATGTGTACGGTGTTTTTCTGTGTATTTTGTAGTCTTTGTGCAGAGTACCGTGTGCGGCCTTAGGAGCTCAGTTTTCTACTCCAAGGATATCGTCGTGAAGAGCACGAGAAGGAGAGCGTGCTGTGGTGCATCGCCATCGAAATACTTCACTCGTATCAGAGTAGTTCGATGCGGGGTAGCTTTGTTCCTTTTGTGCGAGCGAAGCGAGCCCCCCCCCCCCCCACCCCCCCAAGGCTGACGACTAAGGTGGCGACCAAAGCATAGACCTTGGCGTACCTTGTCATCCGAGTCACCGAAGTCACCGTTGGCACCGTTGGTTGCGCGCGAGGGACAAAGTAATGGCTGAATAGCATCTTCCACAAAAAAAACATCACAGCTAACCAAAATGCATTTATTCTATAGATGATACAGATGATAGCCTTTGTTTATATAATTGTTCCCAACAAAAATACATTTCACTGATCTATCATCCACTTTCTTATGTTGTTGCTCAATTACTAGAGCATATGCCAGATAGCCAAAGACACACATGTGAGCAATAGGTGGCTTGCGACCATGCCAAGCCTCATATGGAGTGATAGACTACAATGCTTCAGTGGGACACCTATTAAGTACATATGATGCACACTAACACCCTCAAGCTAGAAACTATGTGGTAAAGCCTGATTCTTGATCATACACCTCGCCATCTCCATGAGTGACATGTTTTTCCTTTTAGCAACTCCATTTCTGCTGAGGTGTATATGGCACTGTACAGTGATGTTTTATCCCATTTCAGCCAAAAATGCATTAAAGTCAAAATACATATATTCCTTCCCTCGATCAGAACGAAGGGTGCCTATTTTAGATGTTGATAGATTTTTAGCCAAAAACCAAAAACTGTTTGAAGCAAATAAACACTTAGAACTTTGCTTTCAGTGGATACACTCATGCATGCTTGGAAATATCATCAACAAAAGTTAGGAAGTAAAGGTAATTCCCAAAAGAAGGTGTCTGCATAGGACCATAGACATCACTGTGAACAAGCTTCAATTTCTGAGTAGCTCAAACTGAACCATCTTTTGAGAAGGAGGAATGCTGCATTTTGCCCAAAATACAGCCTTCATAGACATGTTTGTCAAGTGCCTCAAGTTTGGGTAGAGAGGACACCATTTCAAATTTTTGCACACATAGAAAACTAGCTAAATATATTGGATGACCACAACATGCATGCCAAAGCTTTGCATTTGACATAGCTTGAGAATCTTGAACTTCACATGCTAAATCGTTCATAGATTTTGCATAATTACGAGCTTATATAGCCCAAAACATAAAATTCCAAAAGCCATAATGACATCATCATTTGATAGATCATGAACTATACATTTTTCATCAACAAATTTCACAACCAAGTGGGTCTTGGCTAATGCTAAAACTCATACCATATTTTTCTTGATCCCTGGCACAAATAAATGTTGGTGCAAATGAGTTCAAGCCTACAGAGAATTAGCATGTATAGTCACATATGACTATTCCCTTGTAAAGATCAATTACTTTTTATCCTTGTAAAAGTGCATATGATAATTGCACTAACCCCACGTGGAGTTAGGAGGAATCGCATCTTCATGATGTTGGAGATGCTTTTTATATTTTCCTCTATCAACAATTTATGGATTCTTTATTTATGTACCATTGCCACTTCCATGGAGGTAGATCTACAAGTGAGCTTCATGATGTTGGAGATGCTTTTCATATTGTGCTTTATCAAGTTATGGATTCCTTATTTAACTATGTACAACATGACCAAACTTTTTTGTCCCTTGAATCAGTAGGTTTATGCATATTTTAGGTGTCGTTCATTGCTAAACAATGAAGATTATATTTTAGTACTTGAGTGATATCCAATAGCATGGGTTCTTTTATCTGAAGGGGGATCAATACCACAATATCTACATTATTTTCCAAAATAATATTGGGATGATTTCTAAGACAATCATGTGCCCACAAGTGATTTTTTCTTCATGCTTGGTAGCTCACACACATATCTTGGTTGAATAAGACATAGACTCCTACTATGGCCATTACTAGTTGTGAGCTTAAGTATAGGATAGCTCTTACAACTGTCGTTGAGTGTGTGTGGCTCAAATGCCTTGTGGATTATTTTTTTGTTGGAGATTCATCTGTCATCACCGTTTGCACTAAAAATTAGAGCACACTGACAAAGGAATCCAATGTTTTATGCTTGCAAAGAGTACATATGAAGTGCATTATTATTATATCAAGGAGTGAATATATGTTCGAAATATCAACTTGGGAAATTTGAAGCCTTTTTATTCCCTTTGGACTTATTCATTTTCATGGAGTTTTCATTGTCCACATAGCTTGGCACTTCTTTATACATAAGCATTATCTCTTTGTTCAATGTGTTGCTCTAATGGGGACATATTCATTTAATTTTTTTAAAGAGGAAGCTCAGCCGAAGCCTAATCTCATTTGCTTGAATCGATTGAAATAACAAATGTACTTGCTTGAATAGATTGTAAGAACAAATGTATAGATAAAAAGGCATAGTACCCATGGGACCCCCTATATCCCATAAAGAAAGGGTTAGACTACTCGAAGGCGACACTCGGAAAGGACTAGGTCCACAAGTGTTCTACTGTAGAGAGTGGTTGAACCCTCACCCCTACCTCAAGAGGTGAAAGGCCCAACCAGGCAGCCTAACGTGTGCAGGCAATGGGGATTTATTTTGTTTTTGTAGTGTGAACATGCTTAGGTATGTGAGGCAACTTTTTGCCCCTTTAGGAGGTTTGGTGCTTGGCTTGTATATATGATCATAACTCTAATGGGATACCTATCCTTGCACATCAGGATCTTTCTATTATCATTACATATTATAGTGCTCTTAAGCTTCTTTTTTTAGTTGTGCTGCTTTTGTGCATTCCCTACTCCGCAAAGCTTCAACATACACATGGGTTGTGATAAGTTATTTCGGAATTGTGTTTTCCCCATGCATGTGAGACTTGAGGTACCCAACATACAACTCCCAGCATAGTTTATTTTTAACAACAGATTTCATGATTTTTTTTTTGGATATTGATCAATGGCTTTGAATACTATAAGCCAACAATGATTTTACCCTTAAGGTTGTATTCTTTGGCGAATCAACAATTATGGAGCATGATTCTTGCTCTCCATTATTTTCTATCATGATTTTGGCATATCATTTTAGGTCTATGATTTTTTTGGTCCGGAATGATAGGAGTATTCTATGGTTTTGGGCGATGATTTTATGAGAAATAATTTTGGGCCACACCCTTGGCGTGTCCTTGATTTACTTGCATTGTTTTCCAAATGATTTGGGGTATTGATTCTAGTTCATGGTTTTGAGTCAATGATTTTTCTCAATGATATTGCCTAATCAGAGATATTCTCAATTATTGCTAGAATGGCTCTATAATGAAGTATAGAGGTATGCTTCTACTTAATGAATCTCAACCAGATTCATTCCTACATTATACAGAGAGACTCATGATCTCTGGCAAGAATGTGACTTTTCACATGATTCCTACATGTAGATACACTTTTCAAAAGAAGAACACCAATGGATTGCTCTAGATATTCCTCTCCAACTTGCTTAAGATCATGGTGTAATCCCCTCAATTGACAATTTACACACCACATGTTCTCCACAATTCTCTTATTGCATGGAAAAACATGGAAAGTAATGTAGAAAATTCAAGAGAATACTTACCAAAAGGTTGTCTGTGAAATTTACTAGAGTCCACTAGAAAAAGAAGGGTTGCCACTACACCTCCATTCTCACTCACTCACTCAGTCACAACACATGTATGAAGTCAAAGTTGTTTTTTGTGCCTATATATCTACATGAGACCAACGTTTTCCTTGATGTTTTTGTGTTATAGCTCGATCCCTCCACATATATCTCTATTTTGATGCTTTCCCTATTATTCACACTCAATCACATTTGTCAGAACGACATCAGCTGGCTCCCAAACAAGGAACTCACCTTGAATTTCAGATTTCCTCCTATCACCCCTCACAATGGTCCAACCAATGAGTGCATGAAGGCTAGTACATGGATAATGAGTGTAATAATATATGGATGATGAATATCACATGTACACCTCATTGCCTATTGAAACAACTTGCCTATGTTATGTAGACTACCTATGGTTTTTGAGAGAATTTTCACACAAGTTATTTTTCATTGATTGAATTATGTTCAATATAGGGTTATTTTGAAAGCTTCCTACAAGTTTCATTCTAGAGTTTCATGTAATGATTGAATGCAGGCTTCTATAAAGAGAAATGCCTTATATACATCAACACTACTGCACCTCCATCATTTTTTTACACTTCAACACTCTGTGATACCAAATAAGACGCAAATGAGAAAGAGTTGGGTGGAATCAAAGCACACTACAAACATATGCAAAAGAGCACCCCAAAAAAGAAAAGATCAACGAGAACCAAAAAGAGCACCAAGAAAAGGGACAAGGAACAAAGTGGTGATATCTCAAGAAAAAGAGGGTATCTAAGTGCGGGTTCACAACGAGCGGTGGCATCTTTTTTGTTTTGATTTCAACCAATTATTTATGGACGTGTGTCAGCCTCTGTTCACAAAGAGCGGAGGCACACTGACTTTTTAATTCCACATCACGGCACGAACTCCTAAGCTGGTTCCGGCCTCCCCCCCTCGCCTCTGAAGTGTACCGGGTGCCAGATCATATTAAAAATGAATATTTTATTTAAGTTTTGACTGAGACTGAGGTATATCTATACAAATTTTGGTTGTTTATTGTTCACAAAGGGCGACGACTCAAAATAAGGTTTTTTATTTCCACCACCTTTATGTGAACACCCAAACGACAGCTTCACTAGTATCTGCACTCTTCCGCCCGGAAGAAAGCCAAAATGCATGAAAGTTCCATCGACTCTGTCTGAGCCCACCCTAAAAATAGGTATTTTCATATCATGGGCGCACATCAACAAAACAGTGCTTCCTATGTACAATATGTGTGTTTAGAGCATACTTAAATATAAACATCGTTTTCTGAAGTTCTTGGAAAAAGAAGAATACGATACAGAATATAAATATGCATGCATGAATGCACGTCCAAAAATTAAAAGATATAGTTGATAGAGATTTAAGGAGGATGACGGAGAAAAGATGGAAAATGAAAATGGACCAATGAAAATGCTCCCCAACATGTAAGAGAAAACAATGAACAGGATAAAGAAATTATCTCTCCTCTTTTCACTCTCTCTCTAAAGTGCATGCATACATATGTGTATGCAAGTCTGCATGAAAGTGTATGTTGCGAATATGCATGTTCTTATGCATGCGTATATGTATGCTTGGTGCATGTCTGCATATGTGTATGCAAGTATATATGAAAGTGTATGTTCTTATGCATACAGGAAAGTACTCATAGAATCATGTATATGTGTGTATGCATTTGGAGAAGTACACATAAAACTATGTGTGCATGTATGTGTTTGTGTGTATAAGTATGTATGGATGTATGCAAAGTAAATAGCAGAGTATGTGCGCTTTGCCTTCATTGTCTTTCTCTGTCCTTTTCTCTTCTTGCATTTGTGCATTTATGTCATGGAAATCTTCTCTTTTCTTTCCCTTTTATATATTCTTTCTCTTTTATTGCAAATTCCTTACACTTTTTTCCCTTTTATATATTCTTTCTCTATTATTGCAAATATCTTACACTTAAATAAAAGGCCAAAAAAGTTAACCTTTTCTTTGTCAAATTAATATTTTATTTATTATGCTAAAAGGTTATAGAAATATGTAACAGAAAAAGGTTATGCTAAAAGGTTATAGACATATTTATTATGCTAAAAGGTTATAGACACATGTAACAGAAAAAGGAAAAAAATCAGCACTAAAAACATTTTCAAATTAATATGTTCTTTATCATGCTAAAAAGTTATAGACATATGTAACAGAAAAAGGGAAAAAAACAGCATTTAAATTATGCATTTCTTATGTTGTATTGCAATGAATAGGGAGCCCTTGTGAACAAAAAAACGCATATAAGCCATGTATTTGGTGTTACAACTTTTTTTTTTTTTTGAGAGAACAATGAATTGGAAATACAACCTCTTAAGGTAGAGGTACCCCCTCATGAAAGACTCATGGATGTGTCCAGCCAAGACTTGAACTCAGGACATCCTCCTACAGCTTCAAGACGTCAGCCACTAGGCTACGCAGGCTCGGACATGTGTTACAACTTTTATACCCACATCCCTATATATTCTCCGCATTGGAAATCCTTTTCCTTTTCACGCTTTAGCATATATGTTAGCTATCTTTGTTTCATTCTCCAACCTATGAAAAGTTTTAAATGTTGTTTGTCTTCTCCAATGTCGACATACATACAAATACACGTGTATACATTTACTAATGTACATATATGGTTCTATGGCTTGTGTATGTGTGTGTGAGAGAGAGAGAGAAATGTGCCCTTTCTTCAATGCACACGTACGCCACTTTTGTTTCTGTCTTTTTCTTTGTCTATCACATAGGAAAATACATCAATAATGAGCGAAAGGTGTTCACACGATTGTGGCTCATGATTTGAGGCAGCCAAATTTGATATTCCATAATTGTTTCTAGAATATTCTATTCTTGTACTTGGATGATTCATCTATATTGAGGATTTGGAGAATCTCTTGAACTTGGTTCAAAGTGTCTAGTGAAAGTCTTGTACTTGGATGATTCATCTATATTGAGGATTTGGAGAATCTCTTGAACTTGGTTCAAAGTGTGTAGTGAAAGAGACCTGCGTTCTCACATTATAGTGATGTATTCTAGTGATGTATTATTGATAGACAATGCTTAGACTTTTTTGGTTGGTTAATGGTTGAGTGTCAAGCAATGAGCTTTCAATGCAAACTATGTGTTCTCAAGTTCTACTGATGTATTCTACTGATGTATTGATAGACAATCCTTAGACTTTCCTGGTTGGTTAATGGTTAAGTGTCAAGCAATGAGCTTTCAATGAAAACCATCTATCAACTGGGATGTTTTTCTTATGAGGTGAGGTCAACAGAAAGACATATGAACTCATAAGAATCTCCCCCTTTACAACATTGAGTGAAACAAATGAAGATAGACATGATGCCATTGCCAACTCCATGTGAGCAATTCCCTAAGCTTCCTTCACAAAAACACAAAGTCTTAGTTTGACACAACTAGGAGCCAACCATTTACTAGTTCCTCTCCATTGACATAGGGTGGTGAAACAATTTGTTTGGTGTTGTAATACTAATTAAGGAATACTAATTAAGGAATACTAATTAAGGAATTTTGAGCCCTTCACATCCAAAAATCTCATCTTATGCACAACTAATTCATAAACACAATGGTGAAGAAAAACATATACCCTCATCATTTTATTACAAACATAAACATTAATATAATATGTTCATTAATCCAACAAAGAATACATGTCTTGTTCATCCCTTCTCTGTAAGCACATGGGCAGCAAAACATCCATCTTAAGCAGAGTTCTATTTGGAAGAGGCTGCTTTTTGTAATGCTTGGCCCTATTTGTGTAGTGTGAAGGTAGCCCAAGTTTTACTTCATAATTCTATTTGGAAGAGGGTGCTTTTTGTAATGCTTGTCCATATTGGTTTAGTGTGAAGGTAGCCCAAGTATTACTTCATAATTCTATTTGGAAGAGGGTGCTCTTTGTAATGCTTGTCCATATTGGTTTAGTGTGAAGGTAGCCCAAGTCTTACTTCATACAATGTGAAAGGAGAACTACATGAAGAATTGTGGAGAGTGACCCTGAAGTATTCAATGTCTTATTTTGCCTTCATATGTGAACACATGGGTGATAGAACATTTAATTTTAGAATTATTATGGCAGTATTCAATGTCTTATTTTGCCTTCATATGTGAACACATGGGTGATAGAACATTCAATTTTAGAATTATTGTGGCTTCTCAGCTCATTCAGTATGAAGTTGACTTTAGAGTGGGGTTAAATGGAGAAACAATAGTATCCCCATTCCCATGTTGAGAGCATGTGGTAGGAAAAGATCAAATGATACATTTGTCAAGCTCTAGGTCCACAAAATATAAGAAGGTGGCCCTCTTTAATCCAACAGGCATGGTGTAGCAGTTTTGCATTGTCCATATAGGTAGCAAGGTTCAAGCCCTATCAGGGAATGGATGCCTCAACTCTAACGAACCTTCTTATATGTCATGTGTACTATATGATGTGTGTGTGTGAGTGTGTTTTCAATGCCTCAGTTCTAATGAGCGTTTCTACATGTCCCGTGTACTATACGATGTGTGTGTGTGTGTGTTTTCAACGCCTCAGTTCTAATGAAAGTTTCTACATGTCCCCTATACTATATGATGGGTGTGTGAGTGTGTTTTCAGTTTCCTGTTGTTAAAAAGAAAAAACTTGAAGGGATGGAAGTCTTAGGATTAAGCATGCTGAACGTGTTCATCTTCATGCATTTGATTTTTTTTTAAAAAAAATTTAAAAACAGGCTTGATCAAAGCTTAATCTTCTTGGGCTTGAATGTATTGAAAAAACAATTGTACAAGTGAAGGGCATAGTATCCATAGGACCTCCCATATTTCACAAAGAAGATATTAAACTTCTAAAGCATTACAAGAAAAGGGCTGCCTGAAGGCATCTAATTTCAATGACCCAGAAACATAAATGCCTTCAATGACCCAAAAACATTATACAAATAGACTGACCACACTGACCCAAGTATGTCCAACAACCTCAAGGAATTGAATACACAACCTTCGACTCAAGAGGTGAGTGCCCACCCAACTCACCTATGCATTTTGAAGTCACGCATGTGAATTGTGCATTATTTTGCTACTCCCTTTGAATGAATGCCAATGACATACCATGTAGCTTTCCAAATCTCTCCTCTTTAGCCACCGTCTTGTGAATCCCACCTAAATCTTTACTCTTGACTCTGAAGTTTGAACCGTTCTGAAATCAGGTTACAATGGCAGCATGTGAAGATTGAAATTTAAGGTCAGAAATGAGCCAATATTGCATCATTCTTCAATATCATGGGGTATCAGAGTTTGCTGTCGACACTCAGACCCTTCATCGGGTCATGGAGACTCTGCATTTGAGAATTCAATCAATAGAAACTCGGGAGTGCGAGTGCGACTCCCACCTTCATCTTCGCCGATTGAAAGCTCTGAGGGGAAAAGCGTGCACCAAGAGAACGCTTTTGGAAACTATAAAAGTCGCAATCTGCATTGCCTTCTCATATGATCATGCTGCACGCATGGACAGAGAGTCACCCACCGACTCTCATCGGGCCACATAGAGTAGCTCGATCCCACGGATTCATCCCACGGATGACACTCACACACACACATGAACAGACTCGCAAATTTGCAAATTTTCAGTAGACGTCCCCTTCATATTCGTGATTTGCTCCATCTGCAAGCAACAACTCCAGTCTCCTCCCAAGGCGCATCTCTTCTCCAGAGTCCAGTCCACGGCCCCGTGCGGCTGTCCCACACACTCTGTCTCTCTAAGCTGTCGAGGGAAAGACTAGGGCCCCGTCGCAAGCGTTCTCCGGATCAGAAGCAGATGAGGGTAGTTTTCTAGTTGCGGTCCCCTTCTCCGTGTCTTCTCTTCAGCCTTCGTCGCTTGCTGTCTGTTCCACGCTTCTATATTCGTGAATCGTGCCTCCTTTTCTCTGAAAGCCACTGACGCCCAAATAATTGAGGCATATACTTTCTGTCTAGCACGTGCAGGTGCAACATACGGGTCGTAGTGCCAACGTCCATTCGGCCGAAAGTTAATGCCGTGTTGTTTACCATCTCAGTAAATCATTGCCGTTTCTTCTTTGTTAAGAATGCCGGAACCTCTAAAAGTGTTCCAAATAGCTCAATAAATGGAAGGAAGGAAGGGGAATGCAAATACGGTCACTTTGGAGGCAGCAGAGGTCCGCATGCATCGGTTGTGGAGGATTCTATTGGATCTGATATAAGACATTTTCGATTCGCATGCGTGATCAGGAATCGGTCGCACTTCTCTTCCCCAAAGCGAGTGATACACATCTTCGTTCATTTTCCTGTACCAACTTCGATCGTCTTACTAAGAGCTTCGTCCTATCATAAACCATGGAGAAGTAGTTGTTATCAAGAGCTGACAAAGATTCCTTATTCGAGGAACATCAACGTCTAGAACCAGAGATTTTCATGCAAATTGTCAATCAGCTCAATTTTAAGGGCAGCAAGGCCCAATTTCATACATTCAACACATTAAAGCCTCCTGGATTGTACACATACTGTTGGTCAAACCGAGATTGGTGTCGAATTCGAGTCCTTCGTACGCTTCGTCTGTTGAATGGATGCGATGCTCAGACAGAAATTTGGTTAAGTTTCCGTGGTGTTTTTCTAAAACAATATGAGCGTTGTAGAATATCCATGTTTTCTTTGATCCTCCGATCTCAGTATCGATAAACCATGAGCGATGACCTTTACTGACTTCTATATCAAGCAATGTTCAGGACATTTTGCAGGCATCTCGAATGCCTTATTTTAGTGTTTAGTTGGCTTGCTGCTGCACGCTCTCCACATCAACAGGATCATAGTACAGGCTTTGGGCAATACGGTAATGCGTCTGTTTCTGTCTCGCTCATTTATTGGTGAATTGTACTTAGACGTTCTCCATGTGCAACAGACTGTTTCCAGTTATTCGAAGAGCTAATGACATTTTGTATGCTTTGGAAAACAGTCTGTCTGTTCATAGTGTTTACGTCCATTTTTTGAATTATGAGCTTTCAAAGCATCATGTGCTGGGCTAGTCGTGGCCTTCTCCTAGTGATGTGTTTCTATTCTCATGAAACTGTTGTAATATACAATGGCAGTGAAAATGGGACTTTTATCTTGAATTCATGTGCAATCAATCCAAGAACTATGCATTGAATTGAAGAGGTATATTGCAGCTTGTGGGCTACATAATGGAAGGTTGGAAAATCCGTTCATGGCATTTGCAGCTCCCATGCACTGGGCTACACAATCGTCTTCACCGTTGCTACCTCACATCCAGAATATCAAAAAAGGAAATTGTGTGCCAGAATCAGGCTCAACTTCATCTTCTTTCAGATCAGAAGTAACCCCTGGATCTTCAGCAACGAGCAGAAACACTGATGATTCAGCTCACCCTTTCTCTTCATTGTTCTCTGTTTCACCTAAAATCCCATCTTATATGGCACTTGCTAAGGCTATATCTCCATCTCAGGTTGATGATTCGATTTCTACAGCAGAGCCCCTTGTCATTTCTCCTAGCATTGACACCGCTTTTTTATCACCCAAACCTGTCCCTATGTGGCTCACACAGTTAACTCCAGAAGCAGGGCCAATGCCATCTCCATCAGCTCCAGCATCTTTACCATTACCACCTGACGAGAATCCTAATGTGACAGTCCCGACTGCACCATTGCCATCACCCACTCCTGGTAGTTCCACCGTCCTTTCTTTATGTAGAGTTCTTTTATAAATGTTTGTTGCTTTGCTTATGTTAAATCCTTCATCATTTTTCCTTTCTCCTTTTCCCTGTCTCTTTGTCTCTCTCACGTGCACATGCATGCTCTAAAGAAATTGCTATATAACCCCCCTCTCCCCCCCCCCCTTCCCCCTTTTCTCCCGTTTCACTCTGTTCATCTATTTGACCACTTTATGCGCCCATGCATGGACTTAGAAAAGAGTCTCATACTGTCTGCAAAAAGCTTACATTCAACAAAGCTGATCTAAAGCTATGCGTGAGTTCACAAGGTAGTGTGTTGTAGAATTAAGTAGGAACGAGTATGGATTCATGATGAAAACATACACTTTACAAATACAAGAATTGTTTAGTGGAATGAAGGTATCATGATCATACGGTTATTGCTTTCTTTAACGTAAGACTGCTCATTATGAGTGACTTCCAGCAGATGTAGAAATACCTTTAATGACACACAAAATTTTATACTTACAATAGTCAGATTGCCCCCATGGGATTTCATTCTTGATATCGTGGTCTTTGGGGTGTGCCCTCAAGGGGTTGCACTCAGGCTGTGCACATCGGTACCCTGTAATTCAGCTGATTGTCCTCTGCTCAGAGATCTACCCTTCTCATGTCAGGTTAAGACATTTCAATTTTCTAAGAATGGATCAACTATCATATCCTCAGAATAATTGCTGGTTAAACGTCTTTATACTGTACTAGATCAAATAGTAACACTATACCATAGACACATCGATTTATCGTTTATTGTTATCTATACTTATAAACAAATACTCCAACATTTTGAATGTTTAAGCTATAAAAATGTGGGACAAATAAAAAAATTATGCAAGAAGAGAAGAACATCAAACAACGTTTAATGGATAGAATGATGGTCTGAATCAGATTCCAGAGGCATAGAGGAACAACATGACATCAGGTATTAGACCCCTACAGGATCCTTCCTGCAACACAAGACAAGGCGCAAGTCATGCTCACCAACATAGAGGATTGGACATTAGACTCACTTCCCAGCCATAGGGTCCACAATGACCAACCCCGAGCTTGGGAGCCTCCAACCATACACGGAAGCCACCACCTCAAGGACATGGTGTCCCATACCGCCATGCTCACACCATACAAAAAGGTTTGTGGCTCTGCTCAAGAGATATGAGTCCAAACGTGCTGTATATGTGTTTGCATGGCTTTTCTCCCCTCTCCCCCAATCCCTTCCCCTAGGAGCTAGGCCTTCTTGCCGTTGCCGGATGGGGGTGTGATTTTCTGACCCTTGATCGGGTTTTCAAATTGAGGGTTCAAATGATCTTAGAGAGTGAAACAATAGGAAGCTCTTGATGAGCACTTTAAGAATATGCAATGAAAATTTCTATCGATCTTTGACCATTTTTTAAAACTAGGGTTTGTTGGAAATTAGGTTTTTAGAACCACAATTGGACATTTCAAACAACCCAAAGTTGGTTCTTGATCAAAGGATTAAGAAATCCTGGCTTCTTGTCCCACATATTTGATCAAGTGGAAGAACAGAAGTGGGCCAGCTACAATTGAAAGATCCCTGAAGAATCGATTTCCCAGTTTTATACCAGTGACAAGACACCCATCAGCAATAAGGGGGAAGTATGTCTGCAACCTCATCGAACATTGTGATGGGGCACATGCAGTCATTTATGCGCATGTGTCCTCCCACTCATTGTGAACTTGGAAGTTGGGCAAGTCCTATAAATAGGACTTTGGGGCTCATTTCATGCATAAGGTAAAGAAGGGGCTTTTCTTCCAGATCTGAAGAAAGGCAAGACACCGCCAATTCTTGCCATCTGAATCACCTTGGAGCCGGTCGAGCTTCCCCGCCAGAGTGTGGATCAGCTCAAGCCAAAAGTCTCGAACAGTCTTGGTTGTAGGGATCGTGTGCCGCTCGAAGATATGCTCGCACCGTGCTCTCAAAATAAACCACATGGCAAGGCTACTGATAAGCTCCTGGTAGGGGTCGTCCTCACCATTACACGTGGAGATGCTGAGATCCTGAGCGGTGGCAATCTGCCCATCCTGAATCGATAAAATAGTAATATTGGCCAAATGCTCGTAGCTTAGGGCCAGACAGTAAAAGAGCCCCAAGCAACCGCGCCCCAAGAGATGGTCCGGTGACCTTCGCTCCAAGTAAGAAGCCTCAAGATCTGCTGCGACATCAGCTGGGCAGTTGGCAATCCCAAAGACCTTGATGTTGTGACTCAGTGTGATTAGCACAACCAGTGCAATGTGGAGGCCGGCCCCCATAACTCAGCCAGGTGCCGATGTGCCGATAGGAATGCCCCTGTGGGCAAGCAACTACCGAAAAAGGATGGTCTGACGAAGCTGTTGGCTACCCCAAATGTGTCGCCAAAAGGATGAGAGGAACTCCTTAGAAAGACCATGCAG
>CM035417.1:76916589-76921589 GCA_020310875.1 Ceratopteris richardii | reverse complement strand
GTCACCATTCAGAAATGCTGTTTTAATGTCTAACTGATGTACATTCCAACCATGATGGGCTGCAAGTGCACAAATGCTCCGAACAGTAGTCATACGGAATGTAGGTGCAAAGGTCTCATCAAAATCAATGCCTCTTTCCTACGCATAACCCTTTGCAACAAGCCTAGCCTTATACCTGTCCATTGTACCATCAGGTTTACGCTTCAGCTTGTATACCCACTTAGTGCCAATGGCCTTCTTGCCAGGAGGCAAATCACATAAAGACCAAGTACCATTCTTAATTATAGCATCATATTCAGATTGCATAGCAGCCATCCAATTTTCTGAATTTTGTGCTTCATCAAACGAAACAGGCTCATTCTCATCACAGAGACTAGACGCAGCCATAACATAGCAATCTGATGCAAAAGAGGCACTATGAGAGCCTGAACGAGTACGATATAACAAAGGTGCATCTAATTTGCTTTCACGCAAAGTCTGCACCAACCATTTTGGCATAGTTTTTGCCTGCTCAATATCAGCTCTCATCAACAAGTGCATCATGTAAATCTGCATCAGAAATGGAATCATCTGCATCATCATATGAAACTTGCAAAGGCTGAGAAGTTTCCTCATTAGGACCAGCACTAGATTGTCCACCTGCAAAAAGAGGCATCAAACTATCATACATGTCTTTGGAGCTAACAGATGTCTCCTTAGTACATGAAAGCAATGGCTGAATAGCATCTTCCATGGCACGCTTGAGAGACAAAGCTATCAATGCATGTGTTTGGGCATCTCTGCCATCCCAGCGAATCTGCTCTGCGGTAGGTGCAACAGAAACAACAGCACGAACACGAATTTGCGGAATATTATCTTCGACACCATCTTCATCAGCTCCAGCACCTGTATTTGTAGTACCTGTAGTCAGAGGTGTAACAGGGCGTCTTTCAACACCCTGCACAATGTTCCACAATCCTTTTGCAACCAATACATGTCGCATCATATAAGCCCATAAAGGGTAGTTGGTACCATCCAACTTATCCTCAACAGCCAACATACGGAATACATCACTGCTTTCAGCCATGGCCGGTGACTAAAATACCTTGATGCAGAAAATTGACTGTATCTCAAAAAGTTGAACAGAACTGCCCAGACGAGTTCTGCTAGACCTGTAGCAGACTTCGAGACGCTTAAACTGGAGAACAGAAATTGGTATATACCTTTGGCACAAAAAGATGAAATAGCCTGCACAAGCGCTTCGATAGTGTGTTCGGAGGCCGAAACGAGCTCATATCGTGATTTCGACACCACAGAACGAAGCTGTTTTGATCTCGGAAACACCCTGAGTATGCTCACCAAAATTCGTGTGATCCTGAGACTGAAAACGGAGGAGTGTCGATGGCGCCCTAGATGAAGCGACGACCAATTGTTGGAGATAGATGTTTGCGGAAGCACGCGAACAGCACAAGGAAGAAGAAGAAGCTTTGAGCACAAACACACAATACTGAATGTATTACTAGAGAATGTACAAAGATAAGTAGCCCATTAGGGCAATAGGCGTATATACAAGCCGGGGGAAAAAACCTCCTAAAGAGGGAAAAAAGTGCCCCGGCGGTCCTAGTGTGTTCACACACATCACTACCTAAATATATCAACAATAAGTTTTCCTAACTACTGTAAACGGCAAGATTTCCCACTTAGAATCATAACACTTTGCAATGGAATCAATACCCTTATTGTTAAGGTATCTTGCTGACGCACCCAAGGAAAAAGCTAGTGGTGGATTGGAAAGGAAAGACCAATAAGGAGATAATGAAGCAAACGAGTTGCCTAAATACCGCTGTCTCCCATTCCAATTCAAGCGAGAAAGTGTCATCTTAAAGCTGTGCAGTACAAAGTTAAGCGTGAGCAATGAAGTTTGTATCGGAGCATGCGAAAAAAATCTATTCCAAGGATCCAACTTCCAAATTCCTTTATAACATAGCTTTGCATTTTCCATGCACTTCCAAAAAATGTCAATCCATAAGGGCTTTTGAAGAGCTGTAATACGCATAATAAAGGCTACCCTTCTAGTCTGTAAATGAGATAGAAGATTGACGATTCCAAGACCACCTGTTGACCTAGGCTGACAAATATAATCCCATGTAGAAAGCACCAAGGCCCTATTGTGCATTTTATTCCACAAAAAATTCTTCAACAAGCACTCAAAAGTATGGAGATGAGATTTCCTCCAGTCAAGCAACAATAGGTAATACATAACATAAGGTTGTAAGAAAGCTTGGACAATTCTAATCCTGGCATGTATCGGCCATTGTGCAGCATGCCATAGGCCCATTTTACATCTGAATCTGTTTAATACCCATTCAATTTTGTCTTTGGTAGAAACATTGACCCAAACAGGGTACCCAAGATGACGAAATACACTACCTTTTTGAATTTTAGGTCCTTCCCAATATAAAGAGTGGAAATTCCGTGCAGAAATATCTAGAAGCGCTGATTTTTTCATATTAATATGCAATGCCCATGCATTGGAAAAAGAGGTGAGGGAAGTAATAATATTTCGAACATTTTCTTGCTTTGCCTTTGCAAAGATGAAGGTGTCATCCGCAAATCCGACTGCAATTTGCTCAAGTCCAAAAACCGAGATACCATGAATACAGTGAGAATTCATCTTAGCCTCCAACAAATAAAACATTGGTGACGAAGCCAAAGCATAGAAGACTGGGCTTAACGGACATCCTTGGCACACTGATCTTTCAATAGGAAAAGGATCAGAAAGCCTTCCATTTATCTCTACTTGAGGTGCACTATCTTGAGCTAAAACATAAATCAATCGACTGAATTTGACTCCAATCCCAAGTTTTTAAGCACAACAGCAATGAAATCCCATCGGATACGATTGAAAGCTTTCTCAAAATCAATTTGCATACCTACTATTTGTTGATTGGAAGAAATGGCATGTTCCATCAGAATTTGAGTAAGAAAAATATTGTCATAAATTGATCTACTATACACAAACCCCGTTTGCGAGGGATGTGTAATCTTATGCATAATCGGCTTAAGTCTTAAAGCAAAGACCTTGGCAAATATTTTGTAAATAATGCTCATCATAGAGATCGATCTCCAATCCTCCATCCTTTTGGGCACCTGCACTTTGGGGATAAGTTTAATCTTTCCTATCTTGAATGTATAAGGCATTCTTTGATCTCTCCATATTTCATTACAAACATCCAACAACAGTGTTTTAAGAGAAGGCCAAAAGGCAGCCACAAATTCTTTTGTGATACCATCTATTCCTGGAGCTTTCCCATTTTTGAGAGACTGAAAGGCTAAGAAAACCTCTTCTTCAGTTATTCCCTTTTCACAAGCAACTTCCATATGTGGATCAATCATTTGCGGAGTAAAGGAAAGAGAGTCCCAAAGAGATGAAAACCACACATCATCTCCTTCAAAGGAAGCCGCAAATAACTTCTTAAAGTGTATCGAGCAGAACTCAGCAATAGAGTTTCCATCACAGAGAGTCAAACCATCTACTTCTAACGTGGTAATTGTATCTTTAAGACGCTTAGTACGGAGTAAATCAAAGAAACATTTAGAGTTTGCATGAAGATCATCTACTTCAGTGTATCTTGCTCTAACTTTAGAAGATTGAATAGCATTATTTTCAATTATCTGTAAGCATCTGTAAGCATCACATAATCTCATATACTCTGTTTCAGAGAGTAACTTCCCAGAGTCAACTTTGCAGACATACAGAGGATCATCTGTTCTGCCTCAATTTTACCTTTAGCTAGAGCGACGGTAAAGCACTTACCACATTCTCTAATCACTTCTTGCATACCCTCCACAAAAGACTCCCACTTCATACATGCGGAGATTTCCAAGGAGAGAACATGGTGAATGAGGGTGTGAACTTTGGATTTAAATAATGAAGTGTGAAGCCAAGCAAGATTCAACCTCAAAGGGATCTTATGAAAATTACTTGGGGTACAAGACTCCCGATGCAAATCCTGAAGGTTAATCAAGAGCGGATTATGATCAGAGAGAAGCATCGTAGCGTCAATCCACATTTTGGATGCAGCATTTAAAGTATGTACATGAGAGTAATAACACCTATCTAGCCTACTCATTGCAGACTTATGCGATCTTGAGTGAAATGTAAAGCGAATTGCATTCCCTCCAATGAGACTCCACAAATCCTTACAATTTAACTCATCTAAAAGTTCCTGCCAGATTATCTTTTCCTGAACCGAAGGTAAAGATGATGATGATGTACAATCAGATTGTGCATCCACCATATTAAAATCTCCACACAACAAGATACGAGCATCAACCCACATTTTGGAGTGCCTACTTTGGTGAATAAATTGCAAGAGAATCTTCCAAGTTCTTATCCTCTCCACAGGAGAGTTTGGAGCATAAACATCAATGCAAACATATGATACACCATGCAATTGAAGATGCAATGCAATAAATCTGCCCTGAGGATCATCAAATAAGACTGTGAATTGAATGTCTTTTCTAACAATGAAGAGACAGCCTGAGTAAATATTTTTAATGCCATTATAACGAAGTTGGAAATCCCTTGTATACAGATGCATTCCAGCATGATCATGCTTTTTATGTTCTTGAATTGCCACTAAATCTAATTGATGCCTAACAATCCACCTCCATAATCTTGTCCACTTGCCATATTGGCCAATGCCTTGAATATTCCATGTTGCTAATTTCATGAATTTTGCGGAGATACATGTGAGAAATCATCATGCCCCATCAAAGGAGCTAATTCTTGTAACACAATATCCATATTTTCAAAACCATATGTGATGAGATCATTGTTTTGACGAGCAAAATTAGTGCCATCCAACGGAGATGCCGAATAACCTGATTGAAATTTACCATGAAGTAAAGCTTTCTTGTAAGTGACCGGAGTGAATCCATCACTATCCACAACTTGCTTTCCAACTTCACCTCCTTTTTCCACAGGAGTATCTTTGCTGGCTCCTTCCCCCTCTCTT